>JAVTVY010017674.1:0-62975 GCA_036873755.1 Hanleya hanleyi
CGGTGGGTGGGAGTTCCCGCTGTCTCGATACTGTTGCCTACGGGCTCCTCTACCTGCAAACTTGGCTGCGGATCAGGGTGTTGTGTACGTTGGTGTCGCAGCAACAGACTGGGCAGTTTGAAAAGTCGACCACATTCCTCGCATAGATGCTTGGGTGCTCCATGCACTGTCCGTTCATGACACCGTAGACTGTCCTGGCGAATAAATAGTTTCCCACACCTCGTGCAGCTATACCGGGTGGTTGCGTCGTGCTTGGTGGCCTCATGGCGGCGCAAGTCGTGCAGACGAGTAAACTGCTTCTGGCAAGTTGTGCAAGTGAACATCTTGGTGGTTGACAGAGTGTCTGATGAAACGGCCAGGCCGCTTCCCTTTTATAGCACGCTAGCTGGTGATCTATTTTTAGCACACTCAGTTCAACTATCCCAAAGTCGAGGGCCGAGCCGTGACATCTTCGGTAACCTCCGTATCTCTTCGGGCACCTCCGTGACATCTTCGGTCACCTCCGTGTCTCTTCGGTCACCTCCGTAACTACCCGGCTGTTCCCGTGTAAACCCGGATGGATCTCCGTGTCTCTTCGGTGACCCCCGTGACATATTCGGTCACCTCCGTGTCCCTTCGGTCACCTCCTTACCGTCAACGATCAGCATGTAGACATATAGAGTATGTACGGCATGTTATGGTATTCATCAGTGCATGAGTGACGCATTCAGCCGATGGGGGTGGTCGGTCAGCTTGGTAACGAAAAACGTGGCATTGGTCATCCTCTCTACGACCCATTGTGTGTTGGGGCGTTGTTGTTGAGCCCATTCCAAGGGATCCACGGTGTCCAGTTTCTCCAGCATCGCCTCTAGCGACGCCCGGTTAATGATGGTAAACGGTTGGTCAAATACCCGGATGTTACTGCTCGGGTAAAAATATCAGGCTTGGTCTGTGTCCTTATGCTGCAGCACATAACCAAACGCCAGATTCAACTTGAAGGCCGTAGTTTGATCGTTGAAGATGGCTTCCACGTAGCTGCGTAGACGGGCGAGGTCGGTCCGTCGGAAATTGTAGATATCTTGAATAGGGCGATGACGGTAGAAACAGTGCCGGATCATGGCCCAATGGCTCCGATAGATGTCACTCATTGGATGGTCTTCGTGTAACAGATCGCTAGGAACATTTATGGGTTCGTCCACGAAGTGTACTTTGCCCTCCACGTCGTACAAAATCTGGCCCAAGGTCTTGTCGTCGGAATTTGGCTGTTGAATTAGGGCGACATCATCATCGACCCTCGTGCGATGGGTGGGAGTTCCCCCTGTTTCGATATTGATGCCTACGGGCTCTTCTACCTGCAAACGTGGCTGCGGAACAGGGTGTCGTGTGCGTTGGTGTCGCAGCAACTGACTGATCAGTTTGAAAAGCCGACCACATTCTTCGCATGGACGCTTGGGTACTTCATGGCGTGCACGTGTGTGGCGCTGTAAATGATCCGGGTGCTGAAACGACAGTGTACATATCGTACAGCTATACCGGGCGGTTCCTTCGTGCTTGGTAGTCTCATGTCGGCGCAAGTCGTGCAGACGAGTGAATGATTTCGAGCACGTAGTACAAGTGAACATCTTGGTGGTTGGCAGAGTGTCTGATGAAACGGCCAGGCCGCTTCCCTTTTATAGCACGCTAGCTGGTATCATGTTCGGGCACCTCCGTGTCTCTTCGGTGATCTCCGTGACATCTTCGGTGACCTCCATGTCTCTTCGGCCACCTCCGTGTCTTTTCGGGAAGTGACCGAAGAGACTCGGAAGTGAACGACATTGTGGGAAAAACCCCACAGACAGGTCAGTACATGTGCTATCATGTTCACACTCCGTCACCGAAAAGACACGGACTGAAGATGGCGGACCTCGCCCGGTGGTGGTGGTGGTGGGAGCTGCCGTGTGGCAGAGCTCTTGGATCGGAGCTCTTGGAGCTCAAAGCGTGTGGAGCTCAGAGCTCGGAAGTGACATTTGCATATGACCTCTGTGAGGTCACTTCCGCCTTCCGTTCACGTGACCGGAACTGACCTTTGACCCCGGCGCGCGCTAATAATACCGGATAAAATTGCGCGCCGGGTCAAAGGTCAGTTCCGGTCACGTGAACGGAAGCGGAAGTGACCTCGCTCCAAGAGCTCCGATCCAAGAGCTCTGCCACACGGGAGCTCCCACCACCACCACCACCACCGGGCGAGGTCCGCCATATTCAGTCCGTGTCTTTTCGGTGATGGAGTGTGAACATGATAGCACATGTACTGACCTGTCTGTGGGGTTTTCCCCACAATGTCGTTCACTTCCGAGTCTCTTCGGTCATTTCCCGAAAAGACACGGAGGTGGCCGAAGAGACACGGAGGTCACCGAAGATGTCACGGAGATCACCGAAGAGACACGGAGGTGCCCGAACATGATACCAGCTAGCGTGCTATAAAAGGGAAGCGGCCTGGCCGTTTCATCAGACACTCTGTCAACCACCAAGATGTTCACTTGTACTACGTGCTCGAAATCATTCACTCGTCTGCACGACTTGCGCCGCCATGGGGCTACCAAGCACGAAGGAACCGCCTGGTATAGCTGTACGATATGTACACTGTCGTTTCAGCGCCTGGATCATTTACAGCGCCACACACGTGCACGCCATGAAGTACCCAAGCGTCCATGCGAAGAATGTGGTCGGCTTTTCAAACTGACCAGTCAGTTGCTGCGACACCAACGCACACGACACCCTGTTCCGCAGCCACGTTTGCAGGTAGAAGAGCCCGTAGGCATCAATATCGAAACAGGGGGAACTCCCACCCATCGCACGAGGGCCGATGATGATGTCGCCCTAATTCAACAGTCAAATTCCGACGACAAGACCTTGGGCCAGATTTTGTACGACGTGGAGGGCAAAGTACACTTCGTGGACGAACCCATAAATGTTCCTAGCGATCTGTTACACGAAGACCATCCAATGAGTGACATCTATCGGCACCATTGGCCCATGATCCGGCATTGTTTCTACCGTCATCGCCCTATTCAAGATATCTACAATTTCCGACGGACCGACCACGCCCGTCTACGCAGCTACGTGGAAGCCATCTTCAACGATCAAACTACGGCCTTCAAGTTGAATCTGGCGTTTGGTTATGTGCTACAGCATAAGGACACAGACCAAGCCCGATATTTTTACCCGAGCAGTAACATCCGAGTATTTGACCAACCGTTTATCATCATTAACCGGGCGTCGCTAGAGGCGATGCTGGAGAAACTGGACAACGTGGATCCCTTGGAATGGGCCCAACAACAACGCCCCAACACACAATGGGTCGTAGAGAGGGTGACCAATGCCACGTTTTTCGTTACCAAGCTGACCGACCACCCCCATCGGCTGAATGCGTCACTCATGCACTGATGAATACCATAACATGCCGTACATACTCTATATGTCTACATGCTGATCGTTGACGGTAAGGAGGTGACCGAAGAGACACGGAGGTGACCGAAGATGTCACGGGGGTCACCGAAGAGACACGGAGATCCATCCGGGTTTACACGGGAACAGCCGGGTAGTTACGGAGGTGACCGAAGAGACACGGAGGTGACCGAAGATGTCACGGAGGTGCCCGAAGAGATACGGAGGTTACCGAAGATGTCACGGCTCGGCCCTCGACTTGGGGATAGTTGAACTGAGTGTGCTAAAAATAGATCACCAGCTAGCGTGCTATAAAAGGGAAGCGGCCTGGCCGTTTCATCAGACACTCTGTCAACCACCAAGATGTTCACTTGCACAACTTGCCAGAAGCAGTTTACTCGTCTGCACGACTTGCGCCGCCATGAGGCCACCAAGCACGACGCAACCACCCGGTATAGCTGCACGAGGTGTGGGAAACTATTTATTCGCCAGGACAGCCTACGGTGTCATGAACGGACAGTGCATGGGGCACCCAAGCATCTATGCGAGGAATGTGGTCGACTTTTCAAACTGCCCAGTCTGTTGCTGCGACACCAACGTACACAACACCCTGATCCGCAGCCAAGTTTGCAGGTAGAGGAGCCCGTAGGCAACAGTATCGAGACAGCGGGAACTCTCACCCACCGCACGAAGGCCGATGATGATGATGTCGCCCTAATTCAACAGTCAAATTCCGACGACAAGACTTTGGGTCAGAATTTGTACGACGTGGAGAGCAAAGTACACTTCGCGGATGAACCCATAAATGTTCCTAGCGATCTGTTACGCGAAGACCATCCAGTGAGTGACATCTATCGGCGCCATTGGCCCATGATACGGCACTGTTTCCACCGTCATCGCCCTATTCAAGATATCTACAATTTCCGACTGACCGACCTCGCCCGTTTACGCAGCTACGTGGAAGCCATCTTCAACGATCAAACTACGTCCTTCAAATTAAATCTGGCGTTTGGTTATGTGCTGCAGCATAAGGTGACAGACCAAGTCCGATACTTTTACCCGAGCAGTAACATCCGGGTATTTGACCAATCGTTTACCATCACGGATAGGGTGTCGCTAGAGACGATGCTGGAGAAACTGGACACCGTGGATGCCTTGGAATGGGCCCAACAACAACGTCCCGACACCAAGTGGACAGTGGAGAGTATGACCAATGTCACGTTTTTCGTTACCAAGCTGACCGACCACCCCATCGGCTGAATGCTTCACCCATGCACTGATGAATGCCATAACATACATACGTACACACTCTATATGTCTAAATGCTGATCGTTGAATAGAGCTCAGTAAACACTTGTTCCTAATGTGACGGTGCGTTAAATAATAAAGCATGGTGTTTTATATTTCAATTTGTTTTGTTGCGAACATACTAAACCTACCCAGGGCGGCTCCCCCAGCCTGGGTATGATGTAACATTGGGGATAATAAACTGTATGAACATTGCTGAACTTGTTGTTATTCAAGACAACCGCTATCCGATTGTATAATACAGCGGAGCTCCAAGCTCCGGAGTTCCGACCCACGTGAGCTATCACCACCACCGGGCGTTGACGCCCGTCAACGCCCGTTGGTGGTGGTGGTGGTGGTGGTGTGTGGTTGTGTGTGGTGGTGGTATTGGTGGTGGTGTGTGGTGGTGGTGTGTGGTGGTGGTGTGTGGTAGTGTGTGTGTGTGGTGGTATTATTGATTGGTGACGTCACAGATGACGCGAACATCCCTCAAATGGGGATGTACACCATGAAAGCTACAAGATGACACCTCCCACGAAACAATCGGACCAAGGATGGTCCCTCTCTACTCCAAATACCTTCCTGCACTTTCCTAAAATGGCCACTTTCGCTACTACTCGTACTGACGACGTCACCGATGACGTCACAGATAACGGGAACATCCCTCAACTGGGGCTGTACACCCAGAGAGCTACAAAATAACACCTCCCACGACCAAGGATGGTCCCTCTCTACCCCAAGCACACCTCCACGCACCCCCAAAATGGCCACTTTACTAACTACACTCAACTGCGCATGCGCAGGTTGACGCGACTTGCACTAAAAACACGCCAATCTGACTCTACCCCACACAAGCTTCACTTTGACACCTCCCACGACCCATTTGGACCCATAGTGGTCTATCTCTACCCCAAACACCCCCCCACATACCCCCAACATGCCTGCTTTCTATACTACGGCCAGACTGCGCATGCGCAGAATATTGAAAATGGACGGACCATTAGCCCAGTCGGATGCTTCTCCACGAGAGCTTCAAAATAAGACCTCATACGACACCATAGGATCATAAGGGGCTCACCTAGACCCCAAAACGTCCACCCAGTATGGACCTATACACCCATAGCCAGTATGGGGCTATATGGATCTACCCAGGCCTCGCTGAACTTTTTTCAAAAATTCACCGTTTCGCTCCGGGACCCTTCCCATTGTGTTCTAAATGACGAGACGTGAAAAACAAGACCAAACAACCCATATCACAATGAACGTGTGTGAATTTCCCAGGATGGACCTATACCCCCATAGCCAGTATAGAGCTATATGGGCTATATGGTACTTTTCCAAAAATTTCACCGTTGCGCTCCGGGACCCTTTCCATCGTGTTCTAAATGACGAGACGTGAAAAACAAGACCAAACAACCCATATCACAATGAACGTCTGTGAATTTCGCAGGATGGACCTATCCCTCCCATAGCCAGCCTATGGGACTATATGGGCTATATGGTACTTTTCCAAAACTTTCACCGTTTCGCTCCGGGACCCTTCCCATCGTGTTCTAAATGACGAGACGTGAAAAACAAGACCAAACAACACATATCACAATGAACGTGTGTGAATTTTCCAGGATGGACCTATACCCCCCTATATACAGACCTCGGTGACTTTTTCCAAAAATTTCACCGCTTCGCTCCGGGACCCCTCCCATCGTGTTTTTCTTGGCGAGACGAGAAAACGAGACCCCACAACCCATAGTAAAGCCCACGAAAAAAAATGACCATCCCCATACAGGCATTTCCCCGTATATTGTATAATACAGACCCCTATTGTAGGGGTAAAGTCCGAGTTCCGCTTTTTATAGTTTCGGAGAAAAATCCTAATTTTACATGCACCCACCCCATTGACTTAATAGGCAGGCCCCGATAAGCCAGGGGACCGATATTAGCCCTTTTGGCTAGAGGTGATAGGGGTTTTCCCCTATTTTAGGGGTAACGTCCGTGTTCCGCTTCTTATATTTCCGGGGAAAATGCTAATTTTACATGCACCCACCCCATTGACTTGATAGGCAGGCCCCGATAAGCCCGGGGACCGATATTAGCCCTTTTGACTAGGGGTGATAGGGGTTTTCCCCTATTTTAGGGGTAAAGTCCGTGTTCCGCTTTTTATAGTTTCGGGGAAAATCCTAATTTTACATCCACCCACCCCATTGACTTGATAGGCAGGTCCCAATACGCCCGGGGACCGATATTAGCCCTTTTGGCTAGAGGTGATAGGGGTTTTTCCCTATTTTAGGGGTACAATCCGTGTTCCGCTTTTTATATTTTCGGGAACAAATCCTAATTTTACATGCACCCACCCATGACTGGATGGGCATCCTGTCATGGGTGGGTGCATGTAAAATTAGGATTTTACGAATGCTTCACTTTGATACCTCACTCGACCCCATCGGACCATGCAGCGTATTTGAAGTCTGGGGACTACTTTTTCTCCGCGGAGGCAGACCGCATCACCACCAGACCGCATCACCGCGGAGGAATACACACGCCCGATTCACCCAGACCGGAAGTGACGTCATACATGACGTCACACTTGCGCAGAACACCGCCACAAAATCTCATACCTTGAACTGGAGTTACCTCCCTTACCATAATTTTGAGGGTTCCCGATTTGCCAGTTCTAGCCATTGAACATAGGCAAATAACCTGCGCCACTTTCGTGCGCCCGAAAAAAGAGAGTCGAAATCACGGCTCTATACTACTCCGGTATCTATTAACGTGATATGGCTGTCTACTGATTGGTACGTAATTTGATGCTTTCATTTGATGGAACCTCTCAGTTGTCGAATGCACAACATAGATAGTACTGTCCAAGGTTAGTTTGTTCGACCGCGAGCCTCATTGTAGTGTACTGCCTCTTTGGAAAGTATTGATCGGGCGCAAGTCTTTTGATGTACTATCGGAGTTTGTTACAAACTCTCTTTGCTAATCCATTCAGGCCAAAATTTTAACCATTTATCGTGTGTTGTTTGAAACGTTAAACCACCTTCAAGAAAATTATAAATTCAATGTTTTGACCAGTTAGCAAGCGTCAGATCCGACATTCAATATTCAGCTCTCGTCCATAAATAAATTTTCGCCTCAATAATCGAAAGATTATTAGCACTAATTCCAACAACATCAGCAAGACGTGATAATGTTCTTTCAATAAAAGACCATTATTCTTGATCCAAATTAATTTCCAATTCCGTTTCCAAAGTATGTTTCTCAGTCACGCTTTGATTGTGACTGTTCAGTTGAAAAACATGGATTAGTAAAACACGTGATATTCAAACGGTCCCCAGTCCCAGTTTAAGCAGAATTAGACACAAGTTACGTTGGAATCATCGAAAACTACAAATCGTTCTCTCAGTTTGAGTTATTCTCCACTTGATAAAAGACAATCTATGTAATTTCTACAATCATAACTTCATTTTTAGCCCACCATCACCTGTTCAAATCGCCTTTCGTCTGTGGTCCGTCAGTAGTATACAAAGCGTAAATGGACGTAACAGCGCCTCACTGCGCATGCGCAGAACTTGTTTTGACGTCAGAAGTGTCGATGTGCGCATGCGTGATGGGAGGTGTGGTTGGTGGGAGGTGGGTACAAGATGGCGGCATGTGGATGGTGGGAGGTGGGTACAAGATGGCGGCATGTGTGGTTGGTGGGAGGTGGGTACAAGATGGCGGCATGTGTGGTTGGTGGGAGGTGGGTACAAGATGGCGGCATGTGTGGTTGGTGGGAGATGGGTACAAGATGGCGGCATGTGTGGTTGGTGGGAGGTGGGTACAAGATGGCGGCATGTGTGGTTGGTGGGAGGTGGGTACAAGATGGCGGCCTGTGTGGTTGGTGGGAGGTGGGTACAAGATGGCGGCATGTGTGGTTGGTGGGAGGTGGGTACAAGATGGCGGCCTGTGTGGATGGTGGGAGGTGGGTACAAGATGGCGGCATGTGTGGTTGGTGGGAGGTGGGTACAAGATGGCGGCATGTGTGGTTGGTGGGAGGTGGGTACAAGATGGCGGCCTGTGTGGTTGGTGGGAGGTGGGTACAAGATGGCGGCATGTGTGGTTGGTGGGAGATGGGTACAAGATGGCGGCCTGTGTGGATGGTGGGAGGTGGGTACAAGATGGCGGCATGTGTGGTTGGTGGGAGGTGGGTACAAGATGGCGGCATGTAGAAAAACGTATAAAAGGAGTCGATTTTTAGGGTAGGGTGTATTCATTGCACTACCCTGCGTATCACTGTGACTTACCTCACCTGACCTGCCTGCCTGCCTGCCTGCCTACCTGCCTGCCTGCCTGCTTCACCTCTAGTCAGTCATCCAGCCTGCTTGCCTACTTGTATGAGCTGTGGAGAACCTTTTACTTTTTTTCATTTTACCAGTGCAAATTCACCAGACTTTTACACCGTAGCAGTTACTCACCAGCCTGAGCCCATAGTCATGGAGGCAGCCCAGCTAGCGAAGTTTCGAAAGTACCGTGTTCACCTCATTGATGAAATACAGCATGTGGCTGAACTATGTGATTTCCTTATGCAGGAAAACATACTCGTGAAAGAGGGTGTCGAAAATATCATGGCGGAGAAAACCACTTCAGCACAAAACACAGCTCTCATCGACTGTCTACTGCGCCGTGGCCCCTATGCATTTCTAGTCTTGGTGGCGGGGTTGAAGATCACGGGAAATGACGAACTAGCACATCTACTTGAAGCCGACGACGTTATACAAGATGATGATATCTTAGTGATGGATACCACCGTAGAGCGTACAGCTAGCAAACGTACGCACACTACCCCAGAGAGTACACTTGCCAAACGCGCTGGACGACCCAAACGCCCTCGACTAACACCGTTAGAAATACCTGAGTCAGTGGTTGATGAGCCAGTAGTACCCCAGCAAGTGTCTGTGAAAGAAGAAGTGCAACTTCCTATGTCTGTCCAGGATATCAATAACATTATTCAACAGGCCTACCAGGCAGCCCACACGGACATTTGGGAGCTCTCAGCCTATTTAACTGTGAGTGTCAAAGACGAAGAAGTGCATTTTAATGCAGCGGGCTTTAACGACAGACCCGGTAGGCATATTGCCATGAACTTAGACACCTGGCAAAAACTGGAGACCCTTGATTACGCCATCGATGCAGTTATTCGCGACCAGGGGAGTGACGAAGCGAAATTTCATGTGGGTGACGACATCTTTGTGAGCTGTGCTTATTTCAACGACCAGCTCCTGGTGCATATTCGTAAATGGAAAATGCGGTTAGATACGCAAGAGCTTGTTGCTTGTCCTCAGGGTGTCACCTTGAAATTAACGGCGTGGCGCAAGTTGCAGAGTCTCGCAAGTACAATTCGTCAAGCTCTGGCCTACCAGGTGTCTCACTATATTTATCAGAAGTACATCGACACAGTCCTGGATCTGATCAGACCTCGCATTCCACACTTGCGTATCCAAGAATGCGCAGGCTGTGAAAATAACAGTCCGATAGACAAGCATACGTGTGTGGACACTAGTGTACCCTCATACGCCATCATCACTGAGGCACTACAGGCCGTGACCGAGACGCAAATTGCCCTGGCAGTGGAAGCTGCCTGCCCTCCCAAAATTCCACGTGAAGAGATTATTACGTACATCTACGTGCACCAGGGACGGAAAGACGATGATGAATTCAAACAAGTCTTGTTGGCGAACTATTGAGAACAAGTGTTGAAAAAACATTTACCATACACATTCATTGAAGTGGCTTGAGAGCGTATAATTGTATTAAAATTTCAGAGTTTTTTTACTGTTAATTGTATTAAAAAATTCAATACTCAGATATAATTGTATTAAATTCAATACCCTTGTGAATACGTTCATTCTATTTGTGTTAATAAAAATAGTAGAAAATTAAAAAAATGCTTAGTGTTCATTCTTTTTTTCCTTTTTTTAATAGTAAAAAAAAAAAACCTAGCTCCAACACGTCTATTTTCATATCCCTTCGGCCACCGCGCATGCGCAGAATGCCGATAGTTCAACCCCACACCCAGTCCATCAGATGCCCCTTCACATAAGCTTCACTTTGATACCTTACTCGACCCCATTGGTCCATTAGGGGTTCCCCTAGCTCCAAAACGTCTATTTCCATATCCTTCGGCCACCGCGCATGCGCAGAATGCCGATAGTTCAATCCCACACCCAGCCCATTAGATGCTCCTTCACATAAGCTTCAATTTGATACCTCACTCGACCCCATTGGTCCATTTTAAAAAAAAAAAATTTTGGCTATCCCCTAGCTCCAAAACGTCTATTTCCATACCTTTCGGCCACCGCGCATGCGCAGAATGCCGATAGTTCAATCCCACACCCAGCCCATTAGATGCCCCTTCACATAAGCTTCAATTTGATACCTCACTCGACCCCATTGGTTCATTTTTAAAAAAAAAATTTGGGCTATTCCATCAACCTTCCCTACCCCTTGTCCCCCTCCAATTTCCCCTTTTCACCCTTTTTTTTCAATAATTTCAATTTTTAATTGTTAAAAAAACATAGAAAATGAAAAAGATTTTTTTTGGCTCCATGAATCTTTTTTTCCTTTTTTTTTAAATTTTAAAAAAACAATTTTTTTGGCTATTCCACCAACCTTCCCTCCCTCCCCACTCCCTTTCACCCCTTTTTTTTCAATAATTTCAAAAAAATTGTAAAAAAGATTTAAAATTTTTTTTCTTTGGGGAGTAGGATGATGGGGGCTGGTGTTAATTTTTGTGCTTTTTTGATAGAAGTTTCCTCTTCCGGAAAGATGGTTGGCCCTGAAAAGGGCCTTTGAAAGTGTTACGACACTTGTTTTATGCACGGTAGATTCTTTTTATGCCACCTACTTGCTTCCTGCAGATTGGACACTTGATTTTTAGATGTTGTTCGCCTGCTTCAACGCAGTGGCACATGTCTCCTACACACGTTAGCGTGACCCAACAATCTTTACAAATGCATAAATGGCCACATGGTAATACAGCGTACTTGCTCTGTTCGTCTGTACAGACGCTACATCTGGATATTTTTTCTTCTTTATGCAGTTCTTGGTTCTGTCTTGAAATTTCCGCGTCCATTGCATTCATGTCTTCTCTCATCCCCTTAATCACTTCGTTGAGGCGGGTTACCTCGGCTTCGCCCCAAGAGCATGGTTGTGGTGGTGTTTCGGCAGCCGAAGTCGTTGGAGTTTCGCAAGGCGATGTCGTTATAATTGGCGTTGTTGTTGTTGGAGGTCTACTATTTAACCATGGAAGCCCGTCTTGTTCCCCATCAGTTATATCGTCGTCGTTTTCTTCTTCTATGGCCACCATCCTGCTGATTTCTTGGTCTTGTTCTTGACTTAGCCTTTGCAACCGTCCATCTTCTTCTGCTATTACATCTCGCCGGAGTTGTTCCAGTTCTTCTGTACTTCGTCTTATCATGGTATCGTCTTCAATAACCCTCTGAAAACTTGTCATTATCGTCATTCCACCATCTTCTTCAATGCTAACCATCTCTCTGTGTTCTGTAGCAGCATCTCTAGGATCTCTAGGGGGATGGTGGGTGAACAGTGGTCGTCTTCTTGTACTCATGATTGTATTTGTGAATAAATGTCAATATACACGTTATTTATAGTCTAGTCGGCTGTGGGTGGTGGGAGGTGGGTACAAGATGGCGGCGTGTGTGTGTGGTTGGTGGGAGGTGGGTACAAGATGGCGGCATGTGTGGATGGTGGGAGGTGGGTGCAAGATGGCGGCTGGTGTCAGTGAGTGCAAGATTATGGTTTTTTGCCCGTACACTGTATAGTGCTGTGTTACCATTGCCCAAGTATAAAAATTTCCTAGTTTTCTTTCGATAAACCCGCTGGAATTTTCACGGAGCTATTATAAGGCTTAAGCCATAGTGTTGACGTATTTTTAGCCAGGAAAACCAATTTATTTCCATTGTACCGGTTTTTCCATACTACCGTACTCTAACGTTAGGCGTGTAAAAATCGCTAAATTCATTAAAAATAACGGCTTAGTAAAGCGCTAGGCTGCTAAATTTTTTAAATACTACATCATCAGTTGCCTGAGTTCAATTGGAAATAAAAGTTATACGTGCACCACTGACATTTATTGCAAAATCACAGCCGTTTAAAATTGTAAAAGAAACACAAATTACTCTCAAAAAACCTCTAAGCCATATAATAATAAACATAATCTATAGGTGTTGTACCATGTTAATAGGATCAGTCTAGCATCTGTACCACCCTAGGGTCGAGTGTTTATTGTCCCGTGTATCTCCGCAAGAAAACAACAAAGAAAATGGCGGCTCCAGGATGGTGCGGGGACGCCCTTTCCCCATCACGGCGTCGACCGTAGCGCCATCTGCACACATTGACGCAAGGGAGACAACTCGTGTGGGCCAAGGATATGGAAATAGCCGTGTTGGAGCTAGGGAGTGACTACTGGTCCAGTGGGATCGAGTGAGGTATCAATGTGAAGCCTATGTGAGGGGGCATGTAATGGGCTGGGTGTGGGGTTGAACTAGCGTCATTCTGCGCATGCGCGGTGGCCGAAGGGTATGAAAATAGCCGTTTTGGAGCTAGCGAAGCCAATATTGGTCCAATGGGGTCGAGTGAGGTATCAAAGTGAAGCTTATGTGAAGGGGCATCTGACTGAACTAGCGGCTTGGGCGTTGTCACCAATCTGCGCATGCGCGGTGGCCGAAGGTTATGGAAATAGCCGTGTTGGGAGCTAGCGAAGCCAATAATGGTGCAATGGGATCGAGTGAGGTATCAAAGTGAAGCTTAGGTGAAGGGGCATCTGACTGGACTAGCGGCTTGGGCGTTGTCACCATTCTGCGCATGCGCGGTGGCCCAAGGGTATGGAAATAGCCGTGTTGGGAGCTAGGGGAGTTACTACTGGTCCAGTGGGGTCGAGTGAGGTATCAAAGTGAAGCTTAGGTGAAGGGGCATCTGACTGGACTAGCGGATTTGAAATAGCGTCATTCTGCGCATGCGCGGTGGCCCAAGGGTATGGAAATAGCCGTGTTGGGAGCTAGCGAAGCCAATAATGGTGCAATGGGGTCGTATGAGGTATCAAAGTGAAGCCTAGGTGAAGGGGCATCTGACTGGACTAGTGGATGTGAACTAGCGTCATTCTGCGCATGCGCATAGACGTTTTGGAGCTAGCGAAGACAATAATGGTCCGATGGGGTCGAGTGAGGTATCAAAGTGAAGCTTAGATGAAGGGGCATCTAATGGGTTGGGTGTGAAACATTTTGGAGACGATTTCAATGTTGTCTTCCATCTGTGAGCAAAAATTCTTAATTGTTTTACAGTGCAGGCACAAATGACATATAGATGTAGCGTCGTCGTCGCAAATGTTCTGAAGTATATTTTATCTTGCAGCGCGCACCTACAAAAATTGCATTGTCAATTTAATTATTTTCTAGAACAAGGTACGAATTTTTTATTACCATGAAATATTTTTTTATTACTCACATTAGCAAGAATCGGTATATATAAATTTTTGCCTGGACGGTATTTTATCATTCACCATTATGGCAGCGCCGGGAAAGGAGCTCGCTTTCTTTCAACTGACGTCTGATGTGATTCTCATCGTTTATGATCATGAATTGCAGCTCATCAAAGAACATCCTCGAGAAGTGAAATTATGTCTAAGCCTAGCAGGGTGGGCTCTATTGACACGGTTGTTACAGGGAAAAGAGCCCGAAGTGGATTTTCTGCATGTCGGAGTCGGTGTCTACCTGCGGAGTGGTAGAGATGATTCTTTTTTTCCGCGGTTAGAACAGTGTGGGGGTGCCGCTATTCTACTTTGGCCGGCATTATGGCAGGCGCTGAAAGCTATTATTACCGACGTTCACGACGTACTCTATCCTGAGGCCAATTCTGTCGCTACCCGCACTCTCACACCGGACTGTACCTTATTATTATATCCCCAACGCGTGGAGCTGATCGATGATGATAGCCGGTGTTGGTGTACATCTGAACCGGCGCGTGTCTCTTTATCCCCGGAAGGCTGGATTACCTTGAAACGTGTGTTATGCGGTGATCTCGACGGAGATAGCATTCACCTGTGTGACGATGTGTACATTTTCCGCGGTCCCTATTTTGCTCGACTTCTCTGTCTCAAGCGAGGGGGATTTACTCTGGACCCCGATCTATGGACGGCTTTGCAACAAGTAGTTCCCGTGGTCGATGAAGTACTTTCTCCACAGGAGCAGCAGCCTCTCACAGAATAGTACCTGACACTATAAATACCAGGAGATGAGACAGAGTGTGTGTCATTCACCGTTCGACATTTAGAGCAAGCATGTCACTACGAGCCATCCTGCCTCTTACACCCTACCAGGTGGGGTTATACGTCTATGAAGATAAAGTGACCCTGGTGGAAGACGGTGGAGCAATTTGCTGGGCGCGCGCTGAGACTCTATCGAATACGGTGACGCTACAGCGTGATGGCTGGACTAAATTTAAACGGGTGTTGAGCGGTGAGTTGGACGGACACCTCATCCACATGGACAATGCCATCTACGTATACCGTACCGCCCTCTTCCCACGGGTGGGCCGCTACCAAGATCCTGCGCGAAGTTTCATCCTAACCCCCTCTCTGTGGTCAGCCTTGAGAAAGTAGTGCCTATTGTAGACCAGTTGTTTACACCGGACGACCGATCACCAGACCAATTGGCGTGGGCTCGTGCTATAGAAGACGCGCTGGCTGAACCCCATGAAAAAAAACATGAATCCGATGATACAGCCGGAGAAGACGAAAGTACTATATCTATAGAATGCACAGAGGCTAGAGTGACAGTGTCACCTGATGAAG
The DNA here is from genome assembly GCA_036873755.1 of Hanleya hanleyi. Lineage (NCBI taxonomy): Eukaryota > Metazoa > Mollusca > Polyplacophora > Lepidopleurida > Hanleyidae > Hanleya > Hanleya hanleyi. The sequence goes on from JAVTVY010017674.1 coordinate 15,536, forward strand.
CGAACACACATGACGGGCACCCAGAGGCGACCCGATGAAGGGTAAGAAGAACACCGTGATGCGGCGGTCCCGAAAGGGGAAAAAGGAGTCTACAGTGATTAACAAGGTGTTAACCGATTTGTATTACAATCCTACCAGTCCAGCCGCGTATAGCGCTGTGGGAGCGCTGGCTCGAGCGGCCCATTCTCAAGGCATCAGTCGAACTGAAGTTCGAGACTGGTTAAAAACCCAAGACACTTATAGTTTACATCGAGCCGCTCGACGCCATTTTCGCCGTAACCGGGTGATCGTAGGCGGTATAGACGCGCAATGGCAGGCGGATTTAGTGGACATGAGTCGATTTGCACCTCACAATGATGGACATCGGTACATATTGACCTGTATCGATATTTTATCCAAGTATGCCTGGGTACTACCCATTCGCACCAAAACAGGAGAGAATCTAATAGGAGCGTTCCAGCAGATTTTCAAGACGGGGCGCAAACCTCTTTATTTGCAAACGGATGAAGGCACAGAATTTCTCAACCGACCCTTTCAAGCCTTTCTTAAGAAACAGAAGGTATTTTTCTTTCATACGTACAACGAGACGAAAGCTTCGGTGGTGGAACGCTTCAATCGCACCTTCAAAGGACGAATGTACAAGTATTTTACCGCCCAAAACACTCGACGGTACATCGATGTATTACCTCAACTGGTACAAGGGTACAATCGCGCCTATCATCGCAGTATCCAGCGAGCTCCCCGTGATGTGACAGAACGCAACGAACATCAAGTGCGTGCTACGCTGTACTCATCCAGTCCACCACAACCACTCACGGCACCCCGTTACAAACGTGGAGATGTGGTACGGATCAGTAAAGTGAAAGGCCAATTTGAGAAAAGTTACTTGCCCAACTGGAGTGACGAGCACTTTGTCATCGTTCGCCATAAACCTCGACAGCCACACGTCTATCAACTGGAAGATCTACAAGGAGAGAGACTACAAGGCACGTTTTACGAGGCAGAATTACAACCCATAGTGAAAACACCGAAAGACTACTACACGGTGGAAAAGATTTTGAAAACGGAACGTCGACGTGGCATTCCCTATCATTTCGTCAAATGGCAAGGGTGGCCTCGTTCGTTTAATTCCTGGGTGTCAGGCCGTGACATGAAACGTCTATAAATTCTAACCCCTATCACCACCCGCCTTCAGTGTAGGATTGTACCATGGATAGTACACATCTACCCTTACTGTTACGAACTCGAAAAGCACAAGTCGGTACTGTTTTGTGTCTAGTAGTGGTTCTGGGTACGTTATTTACAGGCGTGTTCTACGATTTGTCGTACGTGATATCCTGTTTCAACAACCTGCGTTCTCCATCATCCACCACTTCGACCACCACCACTACGACGACGACGCTGCCTACGCCATCCAAGACGTCAAGGGTTCGCCACGTATCAACCCAGACACCCACGTTCCCATCCAAGACGTCCACACCGTCTACTCCAGCCATCACCACGTTACCCTTTGCCCGCTACATCCAGCCATCCACGACGACGCCCCGTACGACTACTCCACGTCATCTTCCGTCATCCCTGAGAAGCGACGACGATCCTTCCACTCCATCACCACCACCATCTAGTACACCCACCACGACTCCGCTAAAAATATTTGCAGTGGATCCCCGTGAATCACAACGTTTACCACGACAACGGTACCCATTCGAGTACGATCCCCGGTGGGATCCATGACAACGGTGGTGGGCTTCTAACCGTCGAGCGCAAATCACCAAATAAATAAAGAAAAAAAAACTATGGATCCTCGATGGCAGCATCCTTTCACGTGTCTCATCGCTGGACCGACAGGGTCGGGAAAAACACACTTCGTTCAACGTCTCATCCAACACGGGTCAGCCCTCATTTCACCCCCTCTAGCTCGCATCCTGTGGTGTTATGGAGCTTGGCAACCCGCGTACGAGGCACTGGCCCGTGTCCCGGGACTCACCTTAGTGGAAGGCTTACCCCCTGAGGATACACCCCAAGACACCTTGGTGGTGGTGGACGATCTCATGACGGAAACGGACAGTCGAATCACCCGTGTCTTTACCAAAGGAAGCCATCATCGTCGGGTGAGCATCATCTACATCGTGCAGAATCTCTTCAGTAAGAACAAAGAGCACAGGAACATTAGTTTGAATGCTCAGTATGTGGTGTTATTCAAAAACCCCAGAGACGCTTCACAAATTACCCACCTGGCCCAACAGATGTACCCTAAAAACACGGCCTTTGTACGAGAAGCCTTTGAAGATGCTACCCAACCCGCTCACGGGTATCTACTCATCGACTTGAAACAAGACACGCCCTCTACCCTTCGATTGCGTACCCTCATTTTTCCCGGCGAGGTGCAGACGGTGTACACACCCAAATAAAAGAGATAAAAGAATAAAAGATAAAAGAAGAAGACAACGCACTCTAGCCGTCATTCATCATCATGTCTGCACGCGTACGCAAGCACGCGCCGGCTCTGCGCGTATTACGCAGCGCGCCACCGGAGGTGGGCCGGGCCCTGGTGCGCGGAGCGGATCCCGACTTGGTACGGTGTTTGTGTGAAGTGGCCCATAATGTGTTAAAAGGCAATGTTCCACTCAGTCCTCTGCAGAAAGGGAAATTGCAACGGCACAAGGCGGGTCTCCGAACGTTGGTCAAGAAGACGGGCAGTGTCAAGAAAAAGAAACAGGTGTTACAGCGAGGTGGATTTCTCGGCGCACTCCTCGCTCCCTTAGCCGCTACTGTACTGGGACCGTTACTAGGCTCCATCTTGGGACGCTAACATGGACCATACGAAAAAAATGATGCTGGTCGAACTTCGACTGTTACAGAGTTTGCAATCACCCTATCCCGTACCGGCCACAGTGCAACAACTCCAGTCTCTGGATGAAGAGATGAATAGTATACTGCAACGTCGACTCCCCGATCACGAGAAAATTCAACTCTACCATCATACGCTGAACCAGTACCAGACGTTTATGGATCAATATAGAGGGAGTAGTAGTACTAGTAGTAGTAGTACCCCACCACTACCCACCACCACCACGCCCACACTGACATCCCCATCACTACTACCTTCACCTGAGCTGGAAGAGGAAGTGTTGACCAGTGTGCCTAAAGCCTTCAAGACCAAGGCCCGTTTATTGTTGGACCGGGTGAAACAGAATTCCGATATGAGTTGGAACGCTGAAGGAAAACTGCTGATTCGAAACAAAGTGGTGCCGGGGTCTCATATGACCGATTTGATCAACGATATGGTACGTTCTCGCAAACACTCTAATCCACCGGGCTGGGAAGTCTTTGCTCAGGGATTAAAAGACACACACATCCCTCAAGAATTGGTAGGGAATCCTAACCGTTGGGCCTTTATGCAGCAATCGAACCGACACCAACCACCACCACCACCACCACCCTCCTCTTCTTGGGCCCCCATGTCACCGCCCAAAACACCACAACAACGACGACGGGGACCTACCCGATCTAAGTCACCGCGACGATCACAACGCCCAGGTAAGGCGCCCAAGGCCTGGGAATCCTACTAAGGGCACCCTACTAATAACTCCTATAAAAACCCGGTGCAGAAGCCAGAACAACTCAGTCGTCATGTTTTACCTGACGTTGCCCAGTAATAGCTCACTCGAAGTGTTTCCTGACAACACCTTGACCAAGTATGTCACTCAATTACCCCAACCGTTACATTTACCTGGACGATGGGAATGTGGACTGGTGGATATTCAATACCCTTACTCATGGTACAACGTACAAGACGGAGAAGTATGGTACGAAGTGACCTACGAAGGTAAAATCTACAGACTGATTCTCCCCGAAGGCCAATACGATACGCCCCAGCAGTTCAAACAGGGTCTGATGGACTTGTTGGAGTACAAGGCTCTAAAGGAGAGCACGGATAGTGCAACACGCCTGATAGCCTTTCGCTTCAAGAAAAACGTGTTCTTCGATGTCAACGTACACAACGACAAGAGCTCTATCATGCTGAGCCCTAACGTGGTTGTGAAACTCAGTCCTACACTACAGCAAATGTTACGGCTGCCTCAGCGCGTCTACACGGGTCCCACCATTGACAACGGTACCCTGTTGATGGATATGAAAGTAGGTATGTACGGACTGTACGTCTACTCGGACGCCGTGGACAGCCATATTGTGGGTGATGTGAACACACCTCTGTTACGGGTGGTGCCCATTAGCAAGACGTATGGCGATCAAGTCAACCAGAGTTTCAACCATATAATGTACCTGCCCGTACGACATACCGATATCAACACGATCACGGTGGATATAAGAGATGACACGGGACGCCCGATCGCATTCGAACGAGGAAAAGTGGTGCTGACACTTGCTTTCCGACAAGTCCGCTCTCCTCACTTCGTATAATGTACGTGCCTTACCAGTGCCATACGCCCAGCTATGTCGACTACTACAAGAAACAAACGGGAGGAAGCTTGCCCATGTTTAGCGGTGCACGCATGCAACGAGGCCACGGATTGGGGAACATACTGGGCAGCATTGTGAAAACGTTTTTACCCTTGGTGACACGGGGTGTCAAAGCGGTGGGGAAACAAGCGGTACGCAGTGGATTGCGCGTGGCCGGTGATGTGATGGGAGGCACAGCACCCCGACAAGCCTTCAAACGACGGGCTAAAGAAGCCGGCGATGTCTTGATCGCCAAAGCCCTTAAAAGACAAACTCCGACACAGCGAAGAGTCATTCGACGTCCAACACACCGACGACGCACACCCCAGAGGAGGACTAAGACCCAGAAGAAAAAGAAGAGGAGTAGTAGTAGGAGAGACATCTTCGCATAATGGCATTCATTCACTCCGAGTCGTGTCCGTCTACCAACAGTGAATTGGATTTGTGGACTATTCCACCCACCCAAACCAGTGTAGCCGAAGGACGTTGGGTAGAACATCGACCCCTGGCTAGCCTGACGGGGATGGGTCCCGTGGAATTTACCATTGAAAACAAAGATACGGCCTACCTGGATTTAGCCCACACCTACTTGTACGTGAAAGCCAAAATAACGAACAACGACGGGACGCCCATAGCGGACGATGCGGTAGTAGGCCCGGTGAATCTTTGGCTGCACTCCTTGTTCCAACAGGTGGATATAGGTCTGAACGATAAACTCATCAGTACGTCCACCAATACGTACCCGTACCGAGCCTACATGGAGACGCTGTTGTCGTGCGGCAGTGATGCCAAAACATCACACTTACAAGCTGAGCTGTACTACAGGGATACACCCGGAGTGATGAACACCTTGCTCGGTGCCAATGCTGGGTTCACCGACCGCAGAAGAATGGCAGCCAAAAGCAAGTCCATCGATATGATGGGACGACTGCACGCCGATCTGTTCCTGCAAGACCGCTACATGATGAACGGTGTATCCATCAAGATCAAGTTGATCCGTTCCTTACCCGCGTTCGCCTTAATGGCCAGTGGGGTCGGGGATATCAATTACAACATCATCATTGAAGATGCAGCCCTGTTTGTCCGTACGGTAGATTTGCAACAGGGCGTGTTGCTGAGTCACATGGAAGCCTTATCGAAAAAAGCAGCCCTGTATCCCATCCGACGCGTACAGACCAAGGTGTTCTCTGTGCCAGCAGGTACGATGATGGCCAACCGTGAAAATTTATTTCTAGGGGATCTGCCTAAACGTCTTACCCTGGCGTGTGTGACCAACACCACGTTCAATGGAAATTGGGCTGAGAATCCGTTCAACTTTGAACATTTCAACATCAACTTTGTGGCACTGCACGTGGCCGGCCATCAAATTCCAGCCCGACCATTACAACCGGACTTTAAAAACCAAAACTATGTGCGGACCTACCTGAACCTGTTTACAGCCACAGGACAAAACAACCAGGACGAAGGCAATACCATCAGTCGACAAAACTTTAGCCATGGGTACACATTGTTCGCCTTTGACCTCACCCCCACCTTGGAACACGATCATCAACTGGCTTTGCTCAAGAAAGGAAACCTACGGTTGGAACTGCGTTTCGCCCTCCCTCTAGCCAACACCATTAACGTGATTTGCTACGCCGAGTTTGATAACGTCATCAGCGTGGATCAGCAAAGAAACGTGCTGTGTGACTACGCCAGCTAAGAGTCATGGATACAGAGCAGCTGATGGACATACTCCAGCGAGATCCGAAGATCCCCTTTCGAGGTGTGTTTCCACGCAATGTGTTTCCCACCCACTCTACCACCCCAGCAGCCTACATCCTGAATACAGACCCGAGGAGTCGACCCGGTGAACATTGGATAGCTGTGTACGTGGACACCCTAGGCCAAGGCGAATACTTTGATTCCTACGGACTTGCACCCCTACATGCCGATTTGGTGAAATTCATGGACGTCTCTACTACAGAGTGGCGTTGGAATACTCAAAGATTACAAGGACCCTTGAGTAGTGTGTGCGGACAGTACTGTGTGTTTTATCTCACTCACCGGAGTAGAGGACATTCTATGCCCACCATTGTACATATGTTTGATGATTATTGTCAAGCCGAAGACCGTGATGTCCTCGTCTATGACTGGACGGCCTCTCGTTTTAATGTGCATGCTCCATTTCTCTGGTTAACTTAAAAATGTACTGCGCGCGCAGGCCACTTGTTTATTGTTATTGTTATGACGTTGTTGTTCTGACGTTCTGTTGAATAAAAGATGAAAAAAAACACAATGGTGGGTTTTGACTTTTTTTTTTTTATTTAAGTCAACAAGAATGGGTTACACTATATATACAAATAGAATACAGGTGGTATGTACACATAGAATAGTAGTGGTATGTATATACAAGTGGTACAAAAAATTCTGTCAGGAGTAGGATTCGAACCTACGACAGCAATCGCCGACCAGCACTTACACACCGGCGCCTTAGACCACTCGGCCATCCTGACTTTTACATTTGTGTATCAACAGTTATAGTTCGACATTGTTTTTACAAGTCCAAGTAAGTGGTGCTCACACCGTCGGCCAACACTTTTCGTTTGGGGTAAAAGAAAGTAAAGGCGTCTCGTTGCTGAATGTACGTCCGCATCTGGTGGTCCACCACCCGAAATCCTCGGTTAGTACCACTCGCACTGGCCTGGCTTTGCAGCACGTTCAAGTACAAGGCTTTGTCGATGTTGGGATCGCGCCGGCTCACCCCTTTGCAGCTAAACTTATTTTCCTCTCCGTCTCCTCCGTAACAGTAATACGTCTTGGAGGAGAGACCAATCATAGCATCCCCACTCCACTCCAGCTTGAACAGGCCCGGCGTACGCTTATCGTACTGGTAATGGTCACGTCGAGGTAGCCACTGGTCCCGTTCCGCTTCATACTGCACCCGTAACTCTGGTTTCACCAGGGACTCCCAATCCGCATTAGAGACGGCCATGTAGGCCGAGTCGGTATCCATCTCCATGAGTTGCCAGTCTGATGGATTAAAATACACACCCATAAAATCATAGAGAAACTGCAGCATCCTCAGCTTGGCCACCTGATAGACCATACATCCAATCTGCAGGGGTAGATTGTAACGGATAGTCTTCTTGGCTGAAGTGACTTCATAGGTGTCGTCATCGATGACCTCCACGGACCGAAACAGAGGAGAATTCACTTTTTTGCGGGCTTGGGCAGTAGTACAAATGTTCACGTTGACGTGCTTATCCTGGTTCGTAACCGTTTTTCCGTAATAACCATTGCCAGTCAACTTCCAACATTCACCGATGATGGCCTCATTCGGGTATTCATCACCTTGACGACGGGCCGACGTCACCATGTCGGCATTCTCCGCAAAACAAGGGTCAGGTACGTACTGCATCACTTGATATATTTGGGTAATTTCCAAACCGTGGTTCATGTACCACTGCAGTAAGGGCGTGCCCAGCAAGATTTTCTCGGCCCACATACTCCCAATCAACATGCGTCGAGGTTTAGGCAAACACTCGTGTTGCTCCGCATAGGTCCTCATGGTCTCTCCAATATCCGCCCGACCCACCAGCGTGTTCTTAAAGATAGGAGGGCACTGGGCGAAGAGAGGCTTGAGAGTGTCGGGAACATGGAGGTCGCATTCCACAAAGCCGTAGAGCTGCCCCGAACGAATGGCGTCCAACATCTGTGGCATACTGAGTAGTCGCCGACGACTCAAGGGGTACTCACGTTCTTTTAGGAACCGTTGTAAATGGGGCAGGGCCTGGCACATCGTGCGAAATTCACACTCCCACATTTCAATCAGATGGTATCCTCTCTCTTTCACATAATCTCCGTTGGCCTGCACTTCTTCCCGTAATTCTTGCGGTGTTTTTCCACGTCGCTCATTGAAACGTCCAGCGCTGAAATGACATTCGTGGCCGTGCCAGTAACAGCCATAAAACTGGAAAACGGTCGGTGTTCCTTGTACAAGGGCAAACCCATCGACGGGGAGTCGGCGATCTCCTATCCGCTTCTCTGTGGCGTTGGTTTGATGGCGTATATAAATGGCCCGTCGATAGGCTTCCCAGTCCAACCACTGGTCGGCGAGATGTTTGTAAGGTGACCGTTGCGGTGTAAAATGCCGACCTTCCGCCAACCAACGTGTATAATGGCCACTGGGCATAGGTTGGGCCAGCGACCACAGGTACAAGGCATTCGCATCGAAACCGATGATCTTAGCACAGGGTTTTCCACTGGGGAGAGTAGTGACGTCCTTCTCGTGATAACGGTGAAAAATAAGACTCGGGCCACCCACAATGTTCTGCTTTAGACAATCATGCATGTCTGCATCTTTTTGCTGTATCAGCGAGAAGTACGTAGGACACTCTTGAAAAAGATGGCGAAGCGCCAGACCCGGTAAACTCAAGCACTCCTTGAAGATGTCGACGTGCATTTGGCGACAAAAGAGTTGCACCATTTTCTCGGCCGCTTCCAGGAAAGGAACCACATCTAGGTTGTTATACCACACCAGGAAATCTCGCAACGTCTTCATGCTGTGGCGGTTCCACACTTGTTGGAGTTCGATGTAGGTGTCCTCTGGCAGAGCTTCCCCTTTCAGGTCATTGTAAAACGCTTCCCTGGGTGGCAACTGGGTGTCTTCCAAGCGGTCCAGGCTCGTCATATAGGTGTACGGGAAGTAACCTTTGGTTTGTGCACAGTTATAGGCCTTGACCCACTGATCATAGCTACAATTAGGAGCTAAATAGTTCCGTACATCCAGGAAATGCAGTGATGTGGTAGTGAGGGCCATATGATTATTGATCTTCTTGATGACGGACTTGAGGGTATCGGACTGGGCCAAGTAAGGGTAGAGAAATTCCTTCACCATGTTCAAGTCGTATCGTCCCGAATTGAAGCCGAGCACCGGTAACTGGCCTAGATATTGTAGGAAGCGCACTTTCAATTTCGCCGCATACGGTTTCGGTAAAGGTACATCCTGCGACTGCAGAGGCTGCGACTGGGGCTCCGGCGACTCGGGTTCACACTCGGACTGCGACTCCGACTCGGACTCGGACTCTTCATCGTCTGCTACACCCGGTATAGGAATACGTTCATCCAGCTGGTCCAGTACGTACTGGAACTTGTCCACCAATAGTTCTGTACTAGTCGCACTGACTTGCTCTAAATACTCCATCATGCGGGTGATCAACTCATGGGATTCTCCCGTGGACACGAAACACACCGGTGCAGCGTCATAGCCAGGTACGTTGCTGGAAATACTGACACTGAGGGGGATATGGCGCTGCGTCCACTGCGTTTTCGCTGAAAACATGTCCATGGGCTCCAACAGGGCCTCAAAATCGTAACACGCCCGGAAGGGGAAATAACGGTCCGCCTCCGGTATCATCACACCCTCATCGGCCAGTTCCTGGAAAATAGTAGGTGCATTATGATACACTCCACCCGGATATACTCGCTTGACACTGTTGTCACAGATTTTCTCGTGGCGATGTAAGTCGGTGGAGCGATGAAACACCCGATGGCATTGGGCACAACTGAAAGACTGAGCGTACTGGCTCATATTGGAGATGAGCGAAAAATGACTCACGCCATTGTCGTCGAACACATTGACTTTCATCGTAGCAGCATACCGTTCTGTTGAGCGATGAATCAATTCAGCCACAAATGTATCCTCCTCCTTCGGTTGTAAACAATATACAAAGATATTGACGTGGAACAGCGATTCCACGACATCCAAATACTTGAAGGGGATTCCCCGGAACCGTCGCGGGTCTATGTCTTGCGCCTCCAGATACTGTTCCCAATAGTCATCGGCCACTGTGTCACAAGCCCGGGGGTCACACTCGTCCAGATGCACGGCCAAACACCGAAACAGACATTTCCGGTCTTTGTAGGGCCCCTTTATCCCTGCTGTTAATGCATACAGGCCGGGTCGATGAAGCAACCACGGAGGGAGTAGTACAGGAGCACCGATAGGATGATCTCTCATTTTCGTGATGAAAAATGTGACGTTAGTCACCATTTTCACAAGCCATTGGGTATTGGGGCGTTGCAACCGGGCCCATTCCAATGGATCCAACGTAGTCAGTTGGTCGATGAGTGGCTCCAGAGAAATGGCATCCGTCACCGTGAACGGCTGGTCAAACACATAGGTATTATTGCTGGGATAATAATACCGCATCTGGTCCGTCTCCTTGTGCCGTAAAATGTACCCGAATGTCATATTCAACTTGAACGCTGTCACCTGATCTCTGAAAATGTTCTCGGCATAGGTAGACAGATACGTGAGGTCCTGCAGCCGAAAGTTATACAAGTCCAATAGACGACGGTCACGGTGAAAACAATGGCGTATGGTAGCCCAGTGACGTTGATAAATGTCCCTGACACGCTCGTCTTCAGGCAAGACTTCAACCGGAGGTGCTGCTGGGTCCAAGGGAAAATCTTCTCCACGTCTCATGCTTTTCGTCTCATACAAGCGGATAGGCAAGCAGGCAGGCAGGCAGGAAAGGCTGGCAGGCGGATCAGGTAAGTCAGATTGAATACACCCCTACCCTAAAAATCGACTCCTTTTATACGTTTTTCTACATGCCGCCATCTTGCACCCACCTCCCACCAACCACACAGGCCGCCATCTTGTACCCACCTCCCACCAACCACACATGCCGCCATCTTGTACCCACCTCCCACCATCCACACAGGCCGCCATCTTGTACCCACCTCCCACCAACCACACATGCCGCCATCTTGTACCCACCTCCCACCAACCACACAGGCCGCCATCTTGTACCCACCTCCCACCAACCACACATGCCGCCATCTTGTACCCACCTCCCACCAACCACACATGCCGCCATCTTGTACCCATCTCCCACCAACCACACATGCCGCCATCTTGTACCCACCTCCCACCAACCACACATGCCGCCATCTTGTACCCACCTCCCACCAACCACACATGCCGCCATCTTGTACCCACCTCCCACCATCCACATGCCGCCATCTTGTACCCACCTCCCACCATCCACACATGCCGCCATCTTGTACCCACCTCCCACCAACCACATGCCGCCATCTTGTACCCACCTCCCACCATCCACATGCCGCCATCTTGTACCCACCTCCCACCAACCACACCTCCCATCACGCATGCGCACATCGACACTTCTGACGTCAAAACAAGTTCTGCGCATGCGCAGTGAGGCGCTGTTACGTCCATTTACGCTTTGTATACTACTTCCGTCGTCCGTCGTCCGTCCGTCGTCAGTCAGTCTGTCGTCCGTCAGTCCGTAGTCCGTCCCTAAAATTCTTGTTATCGTGAATTCTCACGAAATACTTCACGGATCTTTCTCAAATTTGGTACACATATTCCCCTTGGGTTCCAGTTGTGCAAGATACCTTTTTTGGTCCGATTCGAAAAACCAATATGGCCGCCAGGCAGCCATTCTCAATTTCCCCATGAAAGTTTGTTATCGTGAATTCTCAGGAACTACTGCATGGACCTTTTTCAAATTTGGTACACAGGTTTCTCATGAGGTCTAGTTGTGCATGATACCTTTTTTGGTCCGATTCCAAAATCCAGCATGGCCACTAGGTGGCCATCTTGAATTTCCCCTTGAAATATTGTTATCGTGAATTCTCAGGAACTACTTCATGGATCTTTCTCAAATTCGGTACACAGGTCCGACATGGGGCCTAGTTGTGCAAGATAACTTTTTTTGGTCCGATTCGAGTATCCAATATGGCCACCAGGCGGTCATCTTGGGTTTCCCCATGAAAATTTGTTATCGTGAATGGCGGGACAAGGTCGACAGCACAGACCTTGACCTTTCCTATAAGGTCAAATTCAAGTCAAATATCAGTGCAAAAGTAGGAAATAAACATGGGAATCTTGGTCAAATAATCACCGTATCTGCACTGAAATGTTTTGACCCAAGTAATTCTTTACAACTTGTATTGCAAAGAACAGGATTTATATAATTTTAATGGCTTTTATGTTGAAAACAGAAAGAATATAACATTGAACAAACCTTGGAACGTCAGCTTCTATTGAGTAGCAGAAATATGAATGACATTGTTCTTGCTCAGTATTTTTCTGGTGAATTTGAGCGGCTGAACGTTTCGTCCCCTAGGATTGCCCTCTGTACAAATCATTGTGATTGTAGTTTTGTGACTGGTAAACATGGTAGAGAATGAAGCGCTTGGTCGGCGTCCGGCCTCACAGGCATGAATTCTGAATATGATCTTGAATTTTATTAATACTCCCTCGTTCGAGCTGTTTCTTCTATCCAACGGTCACATAGTCAATCATTTTCCATCAGATGATTTCATATGGCTATTACATCATCGCTCTTAAATATTTGCATCTAATATCAAGCAATTCAAGATGTCCACATGAACAGTTACAATAAAAGCGTAGCTGGGATACAAATCATCAGAGATCCGTTATGTTTGTTGTGACGTTTTTAAAAATATGCAGTCAGTATATTTTCTGATGTGGTATTTGACTTCTAGTCAGTATGCCGGTATCTTTTTTCACCACTCCTGTTTTGTTGCATGTAATTAGGGTTCATATCGCGGAATTATGGACTTAACTGATTTTTCAGTTTTGGAACTATGATCATGCTGAAACATGAATGAGCATTGTCAGCTTCTCTACGATTCGAGAAAATCGAGTTGTACTTTCAAGGACATGTCGACAATTTAACACTCCAAAAATGATTGGTCGTAATAGTATTTGTATAATATTAATTCCATAAGCATTGATATTACACGCCATTTCGAATGTCACCAGAAATTTTATAGCCATTGTCGGCCATTGTTTATCAGATGTTATAAATGCGTCTGTACATCTGTACATATGCAGGTTATTTACAGCGATTCGATTACAGGTAAATTGGGAAAGTGTCAAGAATATTTTGCAGCCTACTATATTATCAGTCGAGAGATTCTATATTATATACATTTCAAAACCCATAGGCTCTAGTTTAGTCTACAAATGAAATATAAATCGAGAATGAAAGAAAAACGGTTAACGAGGACGCCCCATAATACATCGCAATATCCTTATCAAGTTAATGTCACAGCCAGATTTGATGATACTGGAAATGTTGAATTATTTCAACTGAAGGTGTCATATTTTGGATATATCAAAAATTCTCTACCACCACCAAAAGGAGAAGTAAACAAAAACGGACAATCCAACCGCCCATTAACGCCCCGTTACGTCACGTCTGACCGTGAGCTATTACAGGGTGTAACATGGATATATTCTCTGTAAAAAAAACGCAGTACCGTAATATCATACAAATATTTACCAGGATTTATAATTTCAGTCAAGCACTAAACTATTATGAAAGCGTTCCTAACACAACATCATGATACACGCATCTACAGCTGACATGTTTTGCTACTGGAACATAAAATCTGAGCAAACACAATACAAAACCGTTATATATACCCAGATCATCTAAGATTATAATAGACACCATATCACACACGATATGAAGAACTATTCTCAAGTTTCAACTCTAAATTATTACGGTAATCCGGAGTTACGGCCAAGAGTTTGGTACAAGAAATTTCTTCCCCGCCATCTTTTCAGGCCTAAAACCCTTTTCAGGTTAAAAATTATTTTGAACCGCCTTTCTTGTTTGCATATCGCTCCAATGTTTTACCTGCATATGTTAGGATTCTGCTGGTGGACTGTTGTGCCCCGAGGTCCGCCCTCTGTAGATGTCATTCGACAAATACATGTAGATTTATTGTTTTGGTGGAAAATTTGAGCCGTACAACGTCGGACATTACAGGTTAGTTTTTATGAGTATTCTTGCATTTACCAGGTTTACCCCATGTTGAGGCGTTTACTCCATCAGACGTCCCTGATGCCCATCCAATAACATTAGACGAGTAACTTGTTGAGCTGATCTGTCATCACAGCTCTGGAGCTAGAGTGTCTGATTCCGCTTAAGCCGGTGCTATGGGTCGTGTGGATACTTCATAGTCTCCACATGAACATCTGCAATAAAAGCTCGGCTGATATACTAAGGCTACGTTCGAGAATCCATCGTATTCTCATATTTGAATGTGAGGTCCACATGGAAGCTTTCCTGTAGAGTCTTATGGTTGCTTTTTAGTCGCCAGACGTCGTAAAGTTCTCCACCTCTTGCGTATCGCTCCAATTAACTTTAATCCACAAAGTAAGTTGTACGAGTCATATCGTGTCATGAAATAAATCGAACATAGTCTGTGCTGGTTTGAGTCTATGGATCATAAACTGTGAATTCATTGGAAGTCCAAAGTGTCCTTATATTAAGGATAAATAGTAGTAGGCCTACCCATATATTATGGGTATTCCGGAAGTGATGTTCTATTTATAGATATTCAGCTCTTATATGTGGATTTAATTAACTCTAGCTTGCATTACAATGACGAACGTTAATTAATAAATTCAATCTCTTTTTTTCCTCTACAGCCTTGTTCGTCCCAATCTTGTGTGAGCGGTTCACTGAACGGAAAGTTTCGCTTGCCGGGGGACTTCTCATGTCAATAGCTTTTATGACTACTTTCTTCGCCTCCAGTCTCGCTTATGTGGTCGTCACATTGGGTGTCATATATGGTATGGCATTTGCTTGAAGTATATGATTCTAACATAACTATTGGCTATAACCGATTTTATGAATGCCGAATTGTAGACCAAAAGTTAAAATGCACCGGGCATAGTGAGTGGCATCGCCAAAGGGTGGTAGAGGCCTTCATTTGCCATTTGCTCATGCCTCCATTTTAAGGATGCGAGCCCTTCTGCAGAAACTTTTACACACCCTCTACAATTTGTCTTCATACAGGTAATCCTATGCCTTATAGCTATGGTAATGTATATATTTTGTGAAAGCGCATTTCCTAAGGATTTCTACTAAATACTATTTCTACTGAATTTGTTCACTGTAAATGAAGGTTGTGAAGATATTCGAATTTTAGAAAAATAATTTTTAAAAATGAGCCTTCTTTTTTAAATGGCTATTTTCAAAAAAGTACTCAACTTATATAGTCACTTACATCATCATTTCCTGTAGGAGACAACTCCAACACGAAATCCATGTCTCAGTTTTGTCAATTTTGGTCTAGTTTATATTTTATTGACATTTAATAGAACTCCAAAGTTCAAAACTGTGAGATGCTCAATTTTGTATAGAAATTTTCAATTAATGTCAATAGAATGAGAACTAGACCAAAATTGATGAAACTGAGACACGTATTGTTTTCTACAGGAAATGATAAGTTATGATAAATTGAATACTTTTTTGAAAATAGCATTTAAATTAAATTTTAAATTAAATTTGTTTAAAATCCGAATATCTTCACAACCTACAAGTTTACAGTGGACAAATTTATATATTTGAAATCCTTAAGTGATGTGCTTTCAGAAATATATACATTACCATAGCTATGAGGAATACTTTTTGATAATATACCTCAAGTTAATTTAAAACAGGATTTCTTGTTTTTTTACCTTGAATGGATACTGATGATGTCTATAATAAACATATCTAGTAGGTTCTCCACACGAGAATGACAAAACATCATATTCGGACATTTCCGGAACTGCCGATATTGCACTGGAAAGTGCCGACGAGGCCAAAATCCATATTTCAGCTGTGAAACATTTTCCGTGGGAGAAACACAAAATCTCGAAAGAAGAGAACACATAAATGTACCGACTGCTAACGCGAATCTCTCCAACTACGCTTACATATCTTAAAGTAACCAACCATTGGCAGCTAAACGCGTTCCGTGTCTTTTAATCAGGGATAGCTGTTAAACGGAGGAATGATCATGATAATGGTCATGGAGGTAGTTCGCGAAGTAGCACCTTCTAAGTGGATACTGATAATGTACATGTAAAATGAATGTTTCTGGTGGGTTTTCCACACGAGAATGAAAAAAGCATCATAATCGGGTGTTTCCGGAACCGAAAAGCGCCAACGATATCAAAAATTCAAGCTCTCAGTAGTGAAACATTTTACGCAGTTATGCAATCTTATAAGCGGATATTTTATATAAACTATTGCTATTTAGGAAGTAGATAACATTTATATCCAATTATTTTTAGGATGACACATTTTGGTAAAGCACAAATACTTGTGCTCGATGGGCCAATCCCGTGAGAGAATTGAACCCGCGTTCTGAGTATCTCATCAGCAGTAAATGCAACTGCTCTAAACCACTCGGCCACCTCAGCTTCCGCAAAGAGAAAGTTCGAAGATCGGAGTTTACTACCACTCTGATAGAATGAGTAATGGCACAGCTCCTAACGCCGATATTATATCTAGACTAATGCCATTTAGAAAGTAGGTAAGATTTATATCCGATTAATTTTAGTATGGCACTCTATTGGTTCGAGTCACGGATAATTGTTAACCAGGGAAGAGTGATGCAAACGGGGAGGGTCATGACTATTAATTCAGAAAAATGCGACTGAGCCTGTCTCTTTTCATGCTGAAACTCTGAAGAGATATGGATTTCATGCCGTGAGTTGCTAGAAACATCCGCCCCCACCCGATGCACACCCATCAAACAGGTCCCTAAAATTCACCAGTGGTTTATCCTCTTCGAATAAGGTGGACTATCTGGGTATGACTAACTATGATATCAGGGGTCCAGGTCGATCCGATGCTAGGGGCCATGCGGTCATGTCATTCCAGATGTCCACATGAACAGCTACAATAAAAGCGTGACTGGGATACTGGTTCTTTTTGGTTCTTCTGATGTTTTTAGGAATATACAGTCAGTGCAATTGTATGTGGGGTCATCTGACTTCTTGTCAGTAAGCAGGCATCATTTTCTACCAAACTTTTAATGTTGCATTTAATTGTTGCCTGTATACGGTGAGATTCTGCTGGTGGTCATTTCGACCCCGAGGCTTGCCCTCTGTCAAAATCACTGTGACTGTAGTTTCTCGATTTGTAAACATGGTGAAGTTTGACTCGGTTGATCGGCGTCGGGTCTCACGGGTATTTGTTCTGAATACGAACTTTCATTCTATAAATACTCCCTCGTTTGTGCCGTTTCTTTTTTCTATCTAGCGGTCACATTGTTAATCATTTTCCATCAGAAAGCCTTGATAGGGCTATTACATCATCGCTCTGAAATATTTATATCTGATACCGCTCAAGCCGGCGCTAGGGGCCGTGTGGTCGTGTCATTCAAGATGTCCGCATGAACAACTACAATAAACGCGTGACTAGGATACAAATCATCACAGGGATCACTTTTTGTGATAGTTTTTTAGAAATATGCAGTCAGTATATTGGTCTGTGGGGTCATATGACTTCCTGCCAGTACGCCAGCATCGTTTTCCACCACCCATTTAATGTTGCGTTTAATTATAAGTTATTCAGGCATAAACTCACAGAGTTGTAAAGTTTTGTAATATAAGAGGATGTTATGTCATAATATCTGAATGTGAGGTGCCATGGAAGGCTTTCTTGTGGACTCATATGGTTGCTCTTTAATCGCCAGATGTCAGCTTTTCTGGAAAGAAATATTTCAGTGGGACCTGGATATGGTGTATACATTTCTCGCCGAGTAACATTTACTAGTGTAAAATGTGACATTAATCGAAGTCACAAAGCATTATTCCAGAAAGTTATAAAACCGTTTATTTCTCGTTTCACCCAAAGTGCGTTTCACACATTGGTGTATTTTTATATAAAGCATGGGGTTATGTATAGAGACTCCATATTTCGATACTTCACCCTAATACCACCGCCCACACCCCCCAAAACTCTTGTTTTGAGGGCCTGTGCGTGAACCCATGCACTTCAAGATCATCATAGTGCTCATATGAACAGTCACAATCAAAGCATGACTGAGATGCATTATTCTCTGGATAACGACTTTACAACGAAAATAATATGGATTAAGAATATTGAGCATCAACACGGATTTGATAGTTTTGGAACATCATATTGTCTTGTCGGCATCACTGATAATTATTGACCGCTTCTCTCTTGGAGGCAACTAGCATATGTTTTTGTATAATGATTGTTATTTTGTTATTTGATGCTAATGCTTTTATATTAATTAGGTGTATACATTATGGACGCGAAATATTGAATGACGGGCTAGACGCTTGTATTATCATCTCTTACATATCTCTCCAATAGAGTATATCGACTTGATGCTGTGTAATCGCTAGCATTCCCATTCGAGCATTCCCTTAACTATTTGCCTCTAGCGTGTGTAAAGATAAGGCTAGGATGTCAGATCGGTAGTCCATCAGATAGATAGCTACATACCCATTTATACATAGCTCAATAGAAACGGGTTATTAATCACACGAAGACAGTCTTCTATAGATTGATTCATTTTTTTGAAATTGCAGTTTACGGGGCTCATCCATCTATAGCAAAAAATATAGATTTTCTATCCATCAACAACGCAATACAATTAAATACATTTATCTACCGTACACTTAGCCGGGCCATTCTCTGTGATGTCGTGACTTCGTATTTTATAACAATAAATGTATATCATAGGTTTAATCGTCTTTTGCAGGAGTGTCCATATCTCTGCTGACGATCCCGACTAAAGTTACTATTACAAGATATTTTATAAGAAGACGTTCACTCGCCCACTGCATAACGATGTGTGGAGCTTCATTGGGACAGCTTGTTGTTTCACCGATAGCGATTATTTTGATCTTCGAGTTCAGCTTCCGCGGAACCTTTCTAATTATTGGGGCTTTCGCTCTGAACTTACTTGCCGTAGCCATGCTGTTCAGGCCGATTAAAATCGAAGGCGGGATGACTAATTCCTTGTCCAAAACTCCTATCAATCTCAAAAGTGACACACAATCTTTGCCATTCCCAGCGAGTAGTAATGACGGCTCACACGACAAACAGAGACCTGAAGGCAGTGTTTGTGTCCTACTCGAGGACAAACAGTCATCAATATATACAGATAAAACCAATGCACCAGACTTCCAAGTGAAATATGTGGACCCTATCGAGAAACTTGTTGTCGATCCGCTGGATCAGTTGAAAGATTGTCACAGCATAGGAAATCATAACAGTCACGCGTTAAACAGTGGAACTGATACGAAAGATCTGGACTATAGCAAGTCTCGAGATAGCGGAAGTGATCAGCCTATTTTTAAATTGCTTGGTGCCATTGACACGGATGACGAAGCAGGTGGTAAACTGAAGCACACAGATCGCACTAACGATCAGGTCAGTGGTGATATTAGTCAAAATATTAGTAATGAGAAGGACGATAGCAAGAGTGGTTGGCTTGATACGGCTAATGATGTAAGTCCAACAAATATCCGCAATATTCAAGAAAGTTGTACATTGATGGCTGTCGTGAACAAGGATGAAGGCGGATATTGTGAACGTGAGAAAAATGAGGATTTTTCGCTGACAATCTGCCTCGGTAGAACACGTGCCATTTTGAGGGATTTCTTCTCCATAGAGGTGTTAAAGTCTCATATTATGCAAATGGTTTTAATCTCTGTTTTTCTATCCTTCTCGTCCATGTTGAGTCAGAAGCTGTTTTTGGTTCCCAGAGCCGAAGAGAGGGGAATATCTAAGCTAGATGCTGCTACGCTGTTGTCCATCGTCGGCGGGTGTGATATAGCTGGACGGCTGTTGTTTGGATTTCTGGCAGATTTAAAATGTGTGCGTCCCCATCAGATGGTTTGCATTGTATCAGCTGTTTCTGGGACTGCTGGTTGCCTGTTCCCCTTGACGGAGAGTTTCCCCTCCATGGTCATATACGCCACGGCTTTTGGTTTAACTGGAAGCGTTGCTCATGCTTTAACAGTACCTTTTGCTTTTGATCTACTTGGAGAGAATAATATGGCACGAACAGTGGGAATGCTTCAGTTGACTCAAGGCATGGCTGGAGTTATTGTACCTCCATTGCTGGGTAAGTTCTTATCACTTGCTCGTCAGCTAACTTTAGAAGGGCGACTGAACCACTAAACCAAACTAAGTAGCAAAATTCACAACCTCTGAGTAATGAGATAAAAGTCAATAGATTATTCCGAATCAACGCAAAAATCATATGCTCTTAAACAAGAGGTCAAATTCGAGACTCAATCCGGTGCTTTTGTGTTATGTAAGTAAAATTGATAAATCTGGCAACTTCACATTATCAAGATAATAATCAAAAGATATAGTCCAGAATGCGTTCAAGCCATTTTCAGATCCGTTCTAGAGTTGTTTTTCAATATCTTCCTTCAACTTTTCAGATGTTATCGCGTTTCACGAACATCGTGTTTGGGACCAATGGTTTGTGACTTCAAGTGTCGTATTCAGGTTTTTACGAAATGATTACTGTACGTTTTGACAGGTATGGTGAAAGATGTAACCGGTAACTTTGACGTCTCTTTCTACATCAGCGGATCTGGAGCGATACTTGGAGGTCTGCTTCTCCTCTGCGAGCCTCTCATCAGTCGGCTGGAGAAACAGGGTAGCAGGAATGTCGATGACATCACAATAATTAATACTCGTTGAAGAAGAATAAATCAATTTCCTACTGTTCAAAACTGTTTTACATCGTTTTTTTAAATAGTACGGCAATATGGTGAAAAGATTCTGCACTTCGAGGTAAACACATGAAATTTTGAATTCGCATAAGCTCGCATAACTGAGATACATCAATCTCTAGATGACGACTTTACAACGATTATTATGGATTAAGAATACTGATCAGCGATACGGATTTTATATTTTTGGAACATCATGATGTCTTGTCGGCATCATGGAAAACTGTTGATCGCTTCTCTCTTCCAGGAAACTAGTCTATGTTTATGTATACTATGATTGTTTTTACTTTGAATTTGGTGCTTATGCTGTTATATGAATTAGGTCTTTGGAGTATGGACGCGGAAATTCTTCAACTCTTTAAATAACGAGAGATCCTATACTATGATTGTCTTTTTGAATTTGGTGCTAATACTGTTATATGGAATATGGAATAGGACTTTGGATTATGGACGCGGATATTTAATGGACGACGGCTGAATTATGAATGACGGACTAGACGCTTGTAATTAGGTTGCTATATAAATCTGTTGAAATTGCCAAAAATTTGAACATTGAACATTTATTAAGTTATGTGAACACAACCAATTGAAAATCATATAGCATACCTTTGTGCAGTTCATTCGTTTTATCTGTATGGTATACGAGTATGCAACTTATCTGTTCTAGAGGAAATTGGGAATGAAACAGTTGTCGCAGCGATCAACCTGGAATACGTTACCTGTAATTTTAATCAATCACTCAGGTAACACAATCATGTTATCAAACATCATGATAACATTGTGCTAAATGTCATGACGAGGTTCTATAAAAATGTCAAATTTGTAACATGTTGGATGATTTTAACAGTAGTTTTAAACATATTGCTATAATGTTGTGATAACCTTATGAGAAACCCATATAAATACACTAGATCCCTAAGTATAACTACGGATTCGAACCCGAGGCCCCTATCATAGGAGATCAGCACGCTGATGCTACTACACGAGGACGTTACGTAATGATTAAAATTGAAATCTGAAATTTGCGCCATAATTATTTGCGCGGGTCTTTGCTAGACGCCGCTAGAGAAAACAAGAACTTATCTGTGACTTCATCTGAGGTTCGTATAAATTCGCTTTGCACTATCTGTTAACCCGGATGATATTCTGAACTGGTGATAGCTGACATATTTTCATTTAATATTTGCTAAATTATATATTGATCTATACATAATGACACTTTCTTTGATTACAGGGAAACTATAGTACACATGTATAAAATTATGCCAGCTATCACCAGTTCAGTATGTCGTCCTGGGCTAATATATAAGGCAAAGTGATGTATATATTTGCAGTATAAGAAATGGTTTGTGATGTATTTTAAAATGTTTCTATAATATTTTACTCTCAAAAACCACCTTTCCAAATTTTAATAGGAACAAAATCTGGGCCAGATCGATTGGCCACCTCTAAAATGTGCCGTGCTCTTCTTGGGCACGATGACCTTACCTCTGGCCATCGTATCTCAAAATAAATGGTGGGGTTATCTCGTGTGGTAGGTCATTTGCGGAGACGAATGTAATTGCTCAGTCAATTTCCTACATATTAAGTAGGCAGTTTTTATTGGTTTGTGGTCTGTATGAAGAAATGGCCTCACTTCCGTGGCGTTGTCAACACGTAATTGCCATTTACCATTTTTCCTGAGGTGTCGGGGCACCATTCTGTCTGAACGTTCGCGGGTGGCGTTTGTAGTAACTGAGCTTTCTATAGTTTCATTTTTAGCATATTCATCAGGTGTCTTGTTGCCTCGAATTACTGTGCCCGGAGCACCACTGGCATACGACCTCTCCACCACGCCTTATTATGGTTCTAGGCGCCACCCTAATAGCGCCTATGTCCTCAGCTCTGCTGTCTGAATTTTTGGAAGAAAAGCTAGAAACTAATGCAGACTGATAATCTCAGTCATCTTCAGGGATAAATTATAATTTAATTATATTCCTACATTGTGAAACACCCTGCCAGAAAATACTGGCTCGGGTGAGAATCGAACTCACGACTTAGGGGATACCTTCCCACTGCTCTACCAACTGAGCTATCGAGTCCAGTTGGGAACAGCTCGCTAATTCAATCCATTTCACAAGTACATTGTATCACATTATATGCCGTGTACTTGTGAAATGGATTGAATTAGCGAGCTGTTCCCAACTGGACTCGATAGCTCAGTTGGTAGAGCAGTGGGAAGGTATCCCCTAAGTCGTGAGTTCGATTCTCACCCGAGCCAGTATTTTCTGGCAGGGTGTTTCACAATGTAGGAATATAATTAAATTATAATGCAGACTGACAGTCCGTGAAAATGTTAATCGCTGTTCTGATAGAGGGATCTGCTACACATTCTAGGCCAAGTGTTATCCCTACCACCTCACCCACGTCATTGCTACCAACTTGGGATACTGCCATTTTAAGACATACAAGATTGGATCTTAGGATCTTCAAGAATATACTCGTCCTCCTCGAATGACTTCAGATTTTAATCAACTCGATTCAAAGTTTCTCAAATTGTGTGATAAATATCGTGCATTCACGGAAAAATACGATCGTAGCGTGCAAGATCTCAGGCGCTACTTGTGTCTGCTTTCGATTAAACCGGGTCTAGAGGCTGTTTGAATATCACGTGTTAACATCTCCAAGGTGTTCAAATGAACATGCATAATGAAAGCGTGACTGAGATACAAGCGTGACTGAGATACAAGCGTGACTGAGATACAAGCGTGACTGAGATACAAGCGTGACTGAGATACAAGCGTGACTGAGATACAAGCGTGACTGAGATACAATGACTGAGATACAAGCGTGACTGAGATACAAGCGTGACTGAGATACAAGCGTGACTGAGATACAAGCGTGACTGAGATACAAGCGTGACTGAGATACAAGCGTGACTGAGATACAAGCGTGACTGAGATACAAGCGTGACTGAGATACAAGCGTGACTGAGATACAATGACTGAGATACAAGCGTGACTGAGATACAAGCGTGACTGAGATACAAGCGTGACTGAGATACAAGCGTGACTGAGATACAAGCGTGACTGAGATACAAGCGTGACTGAGATACAAGCGTGACTGAGATACAAGCGTGACTGAGATACAAGCGTGACTGAGATACAATGACTGAGATACAAGCGTGACTGAGATACAAGCGTGACTGAGATACAAGCGTGACTGAGATACAAGCGTGACTGAGATACAATGACTGAGATACAAGCGTGACTGAGATACAAGCGTGACTGAGATACAAGCGTGACTGAGATACAAGCGTGACTGAGATACAAGCGTGACTGAGATACAAGCGTGACTCAGATACAAGCGTGACTGAGATACAAGCGTGACTGAGATACAATGACTGAGATACAAGCGTGACTGAGATACAAGCGTGACTGAGAACCACACTGTGGAAAACGACTGGGAAATTCATTTGGATAAAGAATAATGGTCAATGATTAGGATTTTATGTGAAGAACATCATCATGTTTTCCTGACATCATTGAAAACTGTTGACCGCTTCTCTCTTGTAGGAAACAATATTGTCTGTTTATTGTTTTTAATTCATATGCATTTGAATTGGTGCTCACTGTCCTACGACATAGGTTGCTCGATGATTTATCCGGATATGTTTGTTCGACTGAATATTGAATGTCGGATCTGAATTTGTTTTTCAACTCTTGCCTAACAAGATACTCCTGATCTGTGTTACTATTACTGAACTACACAGTGTCTAAATATCTCAAGTTCATTGTCTATAAACTTGTAGTTTTTACCAACTGCTGCTGGGGTCATACCAAACTCTCTTACCGCGTAAAGCAGTGCAGAAAAGAGAGATGTATATCTTTTCATGGGAGCCCAATCAATGTTTAACAATTTTTCTTTAACTGCTGGGTCTGTATGGCCAAGAGCTAGAATTCTGGTCATTTTTTCCGCCTGTCTGAGCCTAAAGTATATGTTAACAGACATACAATTGGTAAGCACCTCTAAAGTATCTGGTGATTTGAAGCTCAAACGAAATTAGAGCTAATCTATGTACCATCTCAAAATACCATACTCCAAGCGAGGCTACACACTAATGTTTTATATAGATTGACAAATTTGGAAGTTGACGATGTATAGATTTCGCTTGGAGGACCCCGAAATCTTCCGACTGTCTTGCGTTGGAATGTTTCACAAAATTTAAATGCTCATCCAGAATTTTCCCTAAAAACTTGTTCGATCTTACCATGTTATTTTCCCCATTTAGATAGATGGAGATCTGATTTGTGTCACAATTTCAAGGGTCAAATTGTAGTCCACATGTTTATTTGCGGACATAACATGTTTCAGCCGTACACTACCAACAGTGTCATCTTCCATATTCATCTCATCCACTGTGCACTGACGAGGGATCAAGTCTATTTCTTGTATCTGAAGTCTACTCATCACACAGAGTGGAAGGGAGCACAGAGCTCTGTGGGATGCATAGTAGATGCTTCGTTAACGGTAAACTTACACTGTCCTTCTTCTAAGTATTCTGAGATGTAACACAGTAGTCCGGTAGCCACTCGCGAGAACATGTCATTCCGTAGCAACCCCCGCGTAGATTTTGTTTGACTTCTTTTTCATGAAGATCAACATCTCCCGGTCAGTTAAATTCCTGATGTAGATATCTACGGTGGTGCCTAAGGTTGCTATATGCAAATGTTTGATGCTGACTGGTTTTGAAAAATTTGAAACCGGAATGGGGGTAGGGGTAATTCAACCCTAATATTTTTATTACCTCTGCGTTTCGCGATCTGAAACTTACACAAGTATACCTCCGAATAATGACCTTTGAGATAAAACAGCCCAAATCCATCTAGCTAATATAGCCACGTCATAGTGACGTCATAAGCTCGAGAAGCCTTTGTCTCATGAGTTTTGGGAAATATTTTCTTCGACTTTCTCTGTTTCTTTCGTAGTAATCCATTCTAGATGATATTTGACATATAATCGTGAAAGATATATGTCTCCCGTTTAATTCTAGACCCGATACGTCTTTCTACTAAGTCCCGTTTGACGTCAGCATGGATTCATATAGATGTTATCCGGTCATGACATCATTAAATCCAAATGGGGGTAGGGGAGATTACCCTGCCATATTTTCTTTAGTTCGCGGTTTATCATCCTGAGATGCTCCACGCATTGCTTTTGGATATCGACCTGAAAGATAGAGTAATCAGACTTCCGGTAACTGCTTCGGTTTCGTCGCAGTGACGTCATGAATCTAGAAATTGTATTTTTCCTTTATTTGTGTCTGATTATCGCGCCTTGTTCTGTTTTTTTCTTTCTTTATTTCCATAAAATGTTCCGCTTATATCTGGATAGTGTTTAAAAAGGTTTCATTTGAACCAAATGTCGTACAGAAGTAAATTAATAGGATTTGTGGGTGACAAACTAATAATCTGGCCTGAAATAAGACAGAAAAACAAAATCTGATTGAGAGTGTCCCACAAAAATCAGGGTTAGCTGGAATTCCTCATGTCTCTTGTCCACTCAAGGTTATATTGTGAAAACTTGGATTATAATGAATTTTGCATGGGTATATGTAACTTTAATACGATCACAGCAAGGGATTGGGAGGGAACATTAATTGTAATGAGTAAGAAACGACTTTATTACTGGAGATGGTCTGTTTGCTCAATCTTGTTTGCGATGAAATATGGGTAGAATGGGAATGGCGACCGTGTTGGGATGGTCTGATATCTCAGTAAACTAAGATGGTATAGGGGCCGTGAGGATACTTCATAGTCTCCACATGAACAGCTGCAATAAAAGCGCGGCCGAGATACTTAGGCTACGTTCGAGAATCCACCTCATTCTTGAGTCTGAATGTGAGGTGCCGAGGGAAGCCGAGTCATATGGTGGCCTTTTAGTTGCCAGACGTCGTCAATATTCTCCACCTTTCTGCATATCGCTCCAATGTATTACCTGTATATGGTAGGTATCTGCTGCTGGACTGTTAGTCTTCGAGGCCCGCCACTGTACATGTCATTCGACAAATATGTGTAGGTTTATTATTTTGGTGGGAAATGTAAGCCGTACGATGTCGGGCATTACAGGTTAGTTTTTCAAGGTATTCTTGCATTTACCATGTTTACCCCATACTGAAACATTTACGTCATCAGGCGTCCTCGATGCTCATCCATTAACATCAAACGAGTTATTTATTTGAGCTGATCTGTCATCACAGCGCCCGAGCTAGTGTATCTAAATCCGCTTAAGCCGGTGCTAGGGGCCGGGTGGATACTTCATATTCTTCACATGAACAGCTGCAATAACAGCGCGGCCGAGATAGGCTAAGTCCACCGTATTCTCGGGTCTGAGGTCTGAATGTGAGATGTCGAGAAAAGCTTGTGATTGAGTCATATGGTTGCTGTTTAGTCGCCAGACGTCAGTTCGTACCGCCTCTTGTATATCGCTCCAATTAATCACATATATACATCTCATTTTGCCGAGACTGGCCTGATATTTGCAAAAATGGACAGAAGAGGGATGCGCAAATAACTGACGGCAAGATAACACAGCCTTACAATGCAACTGGATTTTAGCTAATTTTTATTTTTGGCTATAACGTCTGAGGCTGTTCAATCTGATCAAAATTAAATCCTGTCTGCTCCCCCATTTGGATATGTCGCTTGAAGGATCTAACAGGCTTGCAGTAACTCGAATGACAACCAATCCTGAGAACACTTCATAGTGCTTTGAAGGGAACATTAATGACAGAAGTTTTGGTTGGCTCAGTCGACTTAGACGCCGCGCTGGCGGGGTGTCTTTTCATGTTTCCGCGATATATGGACTGGTCTTTGGTGTAAACATTAGGGTAAACGGACACTGTGACCCTATCTCCCCTCCCCAACTGCAAGTGGACTAGTCCAGATGCGACCATGATGTCATAATGCTGTTAAATATTCATGGTAAGGGCGCTCAGCACACCAAATTCAATTGTAATACTTAATATTCTATATAGCGACATGTACGATTGGGGAGAATTGATAGGATATTAATTTATTAAGATTGGGGTTGTTTGGATATCATGTGTTTTCACATAGTGTTCAAATGAACATCGCATTCAGAGCGTGACTGATACTCTGGACACGACTTGGAATTCATTTGGATAAAGAATAATGATCAGTGATTTCGGAGTTTATGTATAGAACATCATTATGTCTTGCTGACATCATTGAAAACTGTTTTTCTTGTATTTATTTCACACACATTAGAATTGAGGCTAACTGTCACACTAAATAGATCTTGCGATTATTGAAGCGGAATTTCGTTATGGACTGCGGCTGATTATTGAATCTTGATATCGGATCTGACACTTGCTAGTGATATAACTATTGTATTGATAAATTCATATATATTGGATCTTTTCGTACTTTTTTTCACGATTACCTTTTATACAAAAGGAAGGCTTTGGAATGTTTGTTTTTGTTTGTCGATATCAATTAAGCATCACAGTGTAATAGAACGTTCCCATGCATAATGTATATCTAGCTTCAAGAATGAAATCAAAGAAACTGACAAGTATCCATTTTCGAATGAGATATATTTATCGAATTAATTTATATGAACTGAGGTACACATTTTCAATTTCGACCATCCACATTTTTCTTTGATGTGGATGTTATACGAATTAGGTCTTTGGATTATACACGTTGGGTGGGCACGGGTTTCTATTGCTTCAATGCATTTTGTCTCACTTCATGCATCATATATGAAAACAGTTTGATGGGATCTGCCTTTCGTCTTCTCTCAATACTTTCTGACCTGAATCCATTCCTTTCATAAGAGTTGACCACTAGCAGCTAGTTGATAATCCTTAACCTATGTCGAGCAGAGTTTAACATGTGTGAAACATATTAAACACATACCATAATTAAAGGTAACATTAAACGGGCGGTGAGAAACGAAACCCACCGACAAATATACTGACTGCATATTTCTAAAAACATCACAAGAACCAAAAGTGACCCTTGTGATGATTTTTATCTCAACCCCGCTTTTATTGTGACTGTTGATGTGGATACATTGAATGGCATGACCACGCGGCGGTATCAGATACAAATATTTCAGAGCGACGATATATAGCCCCGTAACACTGAATATGCTATAAAGAATATAAACGAGAGTTCAAAAGAGACATTACAGAGACTTCATTCCAGAAGTATTGGAAGTTTGATTTCTCGTTTTGCTCAACTAGTAATCAACCAGAAAGTGTTAAAAGTTTGAGCTCTCTATACCCAAGTGTGAAGAAGATATCGAAGCATAATCACCCCTACTCCCATTCCTTGATTGTTTTTGTGTTACTTCGAGAGCATTGGGAGAAGGCATCATGCAACCTTACTCATTACCGTGGACGTCAACACCCCGTTCCAAGTAAGCCATGCATCCGTGGTCTTGAATACACACATCACGCAAAAGCTAACAGGGTAACAATACACCGTTGGAAAATTACAACAACAGGTCCAGACAAAATAATTACTTCCATGGTGATAATAACGACATAGTGACACCAATATTGAAGATAATCGGAATCGGATTGCTTTATCTGAATGATCCGTACACAGACTAAATATTTGTTTAATTTCATTGCGATAGGATCGGGGAGAAAGAAAATATTAGAACGTAATCACCCCTATCCCTATTTCGGCTTCATATTTCTCATGCTCTGGTGCCGTTAAACATGGTTATGTTGCATCCATGAAGTGCATATTAGATGGTTACACCAGGTCTAAAATTAAAGAAGAGAGGATTATCTTTCACAAATACAAATCAGGCAGAATGCAAAAAGAGTTTCTGCAACTGCAAAACAAAAAATCGAGTCTCATTTCTAAAAAAAATCGAGGAAAAATATATCCTCCAAGTTATGACGACATCTTGACGTAAAAAACGTAAAAGGCGTAACTTGGATTACGTTATCTAATAGAACATTATTCAGAGGTCAGGTATGGGAAGTTACAGAAAGTTTAGTGCAAGAATAAAAAAGATATACGTTCATAAATACCCCTACCCCCATCTTAGAGTTAATTTTGTCTTGTTCAGACAGCGGTGAAGAAATGCATGCTGTGACCTTAGGCACCACCGTAGATGCCTACATCAGGTCTAGAACTGACCAGCAGATGATACTCGTTCATAAACAGTGGTCAAACTAAATCTACGCGGGGGGTGCTACGAAAACCTTATTCAGACCCCTTTTTGCGATTTGGCTACCGGACTACAGCCTTTGATAATCATGTCATACAGTTTGCATGCCAATCTTGCTCTCCATGTGCACTCGGAACAACAGTCAAAGATGGCATATTCCGCCTATTCCATGCCTTATGTACATTTTGAACTGGTAATACGGGAACATGTGTACCACATCTGAATTGTAACTCATTAGTATTCGGAAGGGACTTGTCACATTCAAGTCTTCTGATGAAGCGTCTCTGAATCACCCGCTCCATGTTTTCCCAAACCAATCTCACGGGAGGTTGGCCTATAAGATTTTACGAATTGATACTTATCTTCTTCAGTTTTAGGGAGCAAGACTTTAGGATGATGCTTAACTTCGGGAATTTTCCCTAAGCTCCAAAAACAATTGCAGAATGGTGGTAATGTTTTTTACCTAGCTGGAGCACCCTTTCTTTATCTTGGCTAAAAACATATTTTCTTAGGGACTAGGCGAGTGGTGTGTGGCGGTAGCTTCTGTTGCTAAATGTACTTCCCCTAGGGTATTGTCAATTTTAAGGCAAATCCTTTACAGGTGTGTCTTCTTGATCTCGGTCCAGGAATTCATCTCGAGTGAACCAGGAGCTAAGTTTTTGTATAGTATTATACCTGGATCATGACCTACTCATCTGTTCTACAGCCTAAGAGTCGTCGGCACGTTCTACGGGGGTTGAGTGGTGGTTTTTACTTAAGGGTTGATGGTTTTATTAAGGACCGGCCAAAATTCTGGGGTTCGTATGTTAAGTTGCTCCATGATACCTTTCCAGTGTTCCTCATTTGCATTGTCTACTGCTTTCCTAAAATCTTGCTTGGTCCTCTGTACCACCATCCCATTATGTGGGTCAATTCTATGTCTGAATCGTTTTCCTTGCTCTAAAATTAATGAGTCTCTGCATAATTAACGTCTTCAGAGAGCATAGAAAATCACTCAACGCTAAATTTGCTGAAAACTTTCCCATGTTGTCCAATCAATTATTCAAAATCCCATTTGCTCCCCCTGGAGTGTGTGGATCTCTGACCGAGTGTAACAGTTACCAACCTATGATCTGTAGCTAGGCAGTCTTCTTCCTTAACTTCCTATCAGAAATGTCAATGGCTGTACCTCACTGAACTATGGTAAGGTATATGATAGAAGTATCCCGAGTTGGTCGACTATATGCAAAGCATGTTTTATATGTTTTGTATCAATGGTTTTGTATGAGATCCAGTAAGATTGACCCTAGCAGATTTACCAATCTGCTGAGCCAAAAGTGAAGTTTAATTTTAAAGTCATCATTTATATTTGTCTTTCCTTACTCACTTTATCTAACAGTGCTCTAAAAGCTGTCATAGATCTGATGTCCTCTGGTGGGATATGGACAGCGCCAACAATGAGGTATGACTTACTGTTAGTGTAATCATTGGTCCAGACGGTCTCAACAAGTCTCTACGTTTCGTTAAAGGGAACGAGGTGTTCAGTGCCCGTAGTTTGGCCTGCGTCACCTTCATTTTAGAACTAACTCAATACAATAAACCCAAATAGAATCTTCAATAAATATCATTACTGTGATAGAACCAAAACACTTTTTCTCCTTTTTTGTTTTTAATTAATTAATTAGGGTCTATCGAAATTATGTTCATCCAATAAGGAGGTATCATTTGAAAAACTATGCCATTATGCCTTCAATCTAGTGGAAGTCCAGAGGGAGACTAGACAGAAATCGCCCCGTAGTTAATCAATAGAGCACTAATCTACCGCGTTGTCTATTTCTCTACCACTAGTTAATACCCGAGAGATTATGGCTCAGGTATCTGTAAAACTAACAGACCCTATTACTTGCCACATGTACGCCTTGGAAGTTCGCAGTCTTCAATTGAATCTCACATAACATATGTGCGCAGTTTTCACATCAACGATCTTAAGTTGCAATTAATATCATTATGTCCAAAATGTTGAAATTTAATGCACCTCGGCACAAGTGGCTTTCTGTGATATATTCCTTAACTTTGCCTTTAGATTTCCCTAAACTTGTTGAGCTGAAAGATGTTAATCACCCCTGATTTTGAACTTCAAAGGTTTATTGCTATCCCTGTCTCTCAATCTTCCGGCAGACACTCTCCCAAAAACGAAATCGAAGCCGGAAGTTCTGCCTCGCCTAGATGCTTAGGATTTTAATTATAACTTTAGAAGCTGGCTTGTTATCATGGATTCGAACCTTCGTTCTTACCTTGTCACAGAAAGTTATCATCAGACCAGTCTTCCTTTAGGATACCCTTATCTCTTTCGGAATTGCAGTGAATAGCACTTCCTCCTCTGACTAAAGCATATAGAGGTCTACATGTTGCCATTATTTCTAATTAGCCTAGTTTTATGTACACTATGATTTATCCATTTTATTTGGTGCTAAGGTTATTATATGAATTAGGTCTTTGAATTACGGACGCGGAAATTCTTCCATCGACGACGGTTGAATATTGAATGACGGACTAGACGCATGTATTGTTGACAATGGTGCCATTGTTTTGATCCTAATTATTTCTGTCTTGATTTCATGGCTGACGTTGGGCCTTCCCTTCAAACCATCGGTCTGTGCCTTGGTTTCCCGGTGAAATTTTGCTCATCATTTTTGTGTTATACATATGCTTTCTCATTGTGCATTATTTCACATCTACAGAGAGAAAACAAAGCTTTGTTTCACGGATTAGCGTCTAATGAGGATGAACAGAATACTTATATGGCAGTAGTATATAAAACCCTTTTAAACTCATATTGACCTACTTATTTGTTCCCGGGTAAAATTTAAGGGGGTTATCACGTGGCGATCACGTGATTAAGGCATGTACTGACTTGTTCTGGGCTGTGCAGTTCTGCAATGCATGTATGGACCCTGGAATGTACATGTACTGACCTTCAGCATCCGGGACCTTTTCAACATCCGGGCACTTTTCAACATCCGGGCACTTTTCAACATCCGGGTACTTTTAGATGACGTCATGTGTGACGTCAGATTGCGCGTAACCTTGGAGCGAGGTTTCCCAGTGGGTTTCCCAGTGGGGGATTTTCCCCTGGGGCCCGGCCGCACGCAGCGCGCGGGTTATCCGGCCGCACTCGGGATCATCGAATCCGGAAACGAAAGTGATGCATTATGGGATAGAGTGCACTCAGATGTCAAACGTCTATGGGCGGGAATTTACCCTTATGGGGGAATCAGTTCTTAGCGATATGTATCGCACGTCATTCTCCGTGAATCGGATTTGTCTACGTGTGACGTCACAGAGGTCATATGCAAATTTGAATATGAGGAGTCGGTGGATGAGGAGGAGGAAGAGGAGGAGGGAGGAGGAAGAGGAGGAGGAGGAGGAGGAGGAGGAGGAATGAAGTTGAGTGAGTTGTCATATAAGGTCGGTTGTACACCATTAGCCTCAGTTTGTGGTTGATCGGGCACCATGTCGAATACATGTACGTTCTGTCAGAGAACCTTCTCTCGTCGCGACAATATGCACAGACACATTCAATGCAAACACAACCAAGAGACACCACCGAGGCCCGCTATAGGTCCACCAAGTACAGTAGAGCATCCCTATACGATGAGGGTGAGCGACCCTACGGCATGTGGAAAGACATCCTGGATGATGAAGTTCTTAGTGGGAGGGGAAAATAAAATGATTGATTTCTCACCCTTGTTGTTGTTGTTTTTCTCTCATATGTCTATATCATGGCATGATTGGACGATAGGACGGTCACCTCCCCTCTTTTCCTCTTCCCCTCTAATTATAAATGCGGAAACACGCATGTTAGATGTTCATTCTCACAACCTGTACCAGACCTGATCAAATGGAGAAGCCAGCCAATTCCAAGGCGGACACGCAATCGTTGAAGATTGACGAAAAGGTGCCGGCTCCCGCTCGACTCCGCAAAAGAGTTACCAATAAGATACCCACCCATAACTATGGAAATGATAGATGATTTCTTCAGTGTGGGTTACAGTTCAACCAGGGGAGAGCCCGGGGATTTCCGCTACCCTCGCCAGCGATGCCTGACCTGCCTTGAAGGTGTACCCTTGGCCGGGTGTGATCTTTGCACGAGGAGAGAGGAGATTTTTCAATGGGCGAAGTGAGAGCTTGCTTTCCTTGGATGGAAAAATATGGCCGCAATTATCTGGAAAGAGAGACTTCTAACATATGTACAGACGGATGAATGAATGAGTAAGATTACAAGCGTCTGGTCCGTCATTCATAATTCAGCCGTCGTCCATTAGAGAATATCCGAGTCCATAATCCAAAGACCTATTCCATATTCCATATAACAGTATTAGCACCAAATTCAAAAAGACAATCATAGTATACATAAACATAGGCTTGTTTCCTGCAAGAGAGAAGCGGTCAACAGTTTTCAATGATGCCGGCAAGACATCATGATGTTCCAAAATATCAAATCCGTATCGCCGATCAGTATTCTTAATCCATAATATTCGTTGTAAAGTCGTCATCTAAAGAATGATGTCTCTCAGTCACGCTTTGATTGTGCCTGTTCATATGAGTATCATGAGGATCTTGAAGTACATGGGTGCATACGGACCCTAGCCCCGGGTTAAGCGGAATTAGACACAAGTTACGAAACGTAACGCCACGCTACGCTCGTATTTTGCTATCAGCATGCGATATGTATCGCCAAATTTGAGAAACTTTGAGCGGAGGCGCTAGGTGGTGTAGTCCTGTTTTATAAGTTTCTGCAACAATGTGTTGTGACGTTCATTAAAATCGTCACATTTAGCACAGGATCTAGACAATGCTACTAGGCGTGATATGTATACGCCATATGCAGGTCCCACTGGAATATTACTGTCCAGAAAGGGATAGTTTACGATGTCGAAATTGTAATCATCTCTTTTGTCATACAGTCGACGAGAGAGAAGGCCCACTTCATTTTTATAGAGATATAGGTCTAAATACGATGTGCCTGTAGGGTTATCTGTAGTTTCCTTCAAATCCATTGAAGGTGGATATATATCCTTCACTGCGTCATTTATATAGCGATTATCCACAGCAAGAAGATCGTCTATATAGCGTTTGGTGAATGAGAAGGAACGGGCTTTGAATGGATCGGTTTTTGAAAGCGCCTGCATATAGTCATATTCATAAGAGAACAGATATAGATCAACCAATAGGGGTGCACAATTAGTACCCATTGGAATACCTATATGCTGTTGATATATTGTGTTGCCAAATTTCACATAGATATTTTTAATGAGAAATTCAAGCAACTCTATAAACAAAGAAACATCCCATGAATGATATCTCTTGTATGTAGTAGAGCTAAAGAATGCTTTATGGCTTCCGACATTAATATATCTACGATCACTTTTCTTGAACACAGATACTATTAATGAACTTAGACGGTCAATAAGGTCTTGATGAGGGATTGTGGTATAGAGAGTCGAGAAATCCCATGTGGATACATGTCTGTACGGTATGTGACCTTTAGCATCAAGTTCTTCCGTAAGACATTTTGAGTTTTTTAATATCCACATACATTCAACGCCAGAGTTTTCAGAAATAGTGGCGCAATACCTTTCCCAAAATGCTTTTACCTCCTGGAGGGCCCTCGTCAACCGGGTTGGAAGAAGCTTGGTGGTATATCATATTAGGTCACACCGAACAAAAATGGAACTTTCTGAAACGGCGATTTCTGATTGGACAAGGGCAGGTGGAAAATACATCTAACGGGCAAGAACGAATATGACAGATACAGGACCAAATGGTGGCCTCTGATTGGACAAGAGACTTCTTGAATTGTAAACACACCCAACGCGGCTCTCCCAGCATGGGTATGATGTAACATTGGGGAGAATAAAATTATTGATCTCTCATCCTTGTTGTTGTTGTTGTTGTTCTCTTATCCTTTTTGTTCTCTCTCCGGTCTATATCATGGCGTCAAGGCGTTATGCTAGGGCGTAACGACGGTAATAGAATTTAACGTCGCATTCCGCAATATTTCAGGTATATAGCGACATGGACAGAGTGTATATACATGTACAGGGACAAGCAACATGTTCATTGGATAGATTACACGTACAGGCACATAGTAGGCGTTGGATGATATATTACCAAGATACTGTGTTCATAGTACATGTGCATGTACAGGCACATAGTAGGCGTTGAATGATATATTATCAGGATACTGTGTTCATAGTACATGGACAGAGTACATATACATGAACAGATTACATGTACAGGCACATAGTACAGGGTGAGTGAGTGAATAAAATTTAACGTCGCATTCCACAATATTTCAGGCATATAGCGACATGGACAGAGTGTAAATTTTTGATCAAATGCCCTGGTTATAGCATATCTAGATGTATATTATTTACAAATATATCACAGACATGTGCCAACTTTATCAGTATGCCAGATAGGGCAAAATCTGTATGGCTTCTCTCTGCCGAGGACATGGTGGTCATCTCTCTGGTAGTTAACTTTATTCATCGCAACTTAATTAAGAGAAAGTACTTGATGAACAATGTATCTTATTGAATCCGGTAAACATGTTGAGATTTATTCTGTTTTGTTTTCTCCTGTACACATTAACCCATCCACGGGTAAAAAAGTACAATTAAAGGTTCTATTCTATTCTATTCTATTCTATTCTATTCTATTCTAAATACATGTACAAGCAACATGGATAGATTACATGTACAGGCCCATGGACATTTTCGTATAATAGAGCACAGATTTGATATAACACAGGACAGATATGGTACAATACAGCACAGATTTGATATAATACGCGTCCATCCATCCAATATTTCACAAAGATACAAGCTCCCATGTGCCCAGCAATATTGAAACATACTTTCAAGAAATGTTTCGCCCATGTCGATGGCAAAGCAACACATTTTTATATATATTAACTAATCAAATAATGGAAAATATATTGAAAATTTGTTTTTAAATTCTCCAAAAGTATTTTGGGGTTGAATATTCATTATACATGTGAGATAGACATTTAAACCAAAGTCATTTCATGAAGCCAGTCTATTCAGGAAACATGTCTTTGAAAATGTAAATGAGTATTGCCTCTGAAAATCTTATGTCTGAGGCTTTGAGTATTTGCATGGAAATTGGAATCTGGGCTCTACAGGTAACCTACATTTACAAGTCCAGTGCATTGATTCCTTCAGTGTTTCCCAGTTCTTTGGCTTTGGAAGAATATTCGCATATGAACTTGGGGGTATGCTTTAGCATGCAAACCTTATAACCCTGTCTGTGACTGAGCGTTGCTCCAACACAAACACCATGAGCACAAAAATTGGGCAATTCTATTTGAACAGTTTATGCGTTTTTTACTATCAAGTGTGCAAAATGCTGTTATATTTCTAAAGTCTATGGAGAATTGAGGGAAACAGATTTTCTAAATCTTGAGAATTATCCATCCTATCTTTGGTGTTATGCTGTTTTGCAGGGGTTTTAGTCTCAAATATATTCTAGTATTACTGCTATAAATGGAAAGAAATGGAAGAGGTTGCAAGGATGGATGCCAGAATAAAGGCCTTAACATGTAGTTGGCACTGGTGTGTGTAACTGTTAAAAAGTTTGGCACAAAAGCTTATATGGTGAAGATCTGCAATGTTTTGAGTTTATAGTAAAAATATACTATTTTAGAAGTAGTAATCATTGATATAGTAGCTTTATCTAATTCTTTCTTTTTGCCACTATTTTCAGTAATTTTGTATATTTGAATTGAAAGGTTCATGGACACAGCGACATGTTTGCAGAAGTTTATCAATGCATTTCCAGGCCCATATGAATTTGGAGAAGAAAAAATTTCAAGATTATACATGTAAACAAGTCAGAGCAAAGGACTAAATGGGATATATATCCCACTTGGGATATTAAATCCAAGTTTGGATATTGAGATATATCCTAATTGGGATATTTTGACCGATTTTCTTACTAAACAGCAATGGCGAATTTCGGCATCTAAAGCACAAAAACAAGATATAATTTACTTCACAAAACTGCCAATGCGATTGTATAATTTTGCTGACTTTTTCTCGCCAGAGTTATTCTCTCTGATATTGAAATTACATTATTTTATCGTGTTGTTGCTGCAGTATACTGCCCATAACTCACCAGTGTTGTAAGCTTTTAAACAAGCAGAATAACTCAGAGAATATATGCCAGCTTGAAAATATGGAAGTACAAACAAAAAATATCCAAAGTGAGATATTTTATCCCAAGTGGGATATCCCAGTTAGTCCTTTGCCCTGACCTGGTAAAGGGCCACGCCCCCCTTTGGTTTTGTTGATTTGACGACTCATAGGCTATGGTTCGATCGACTGATGTGTATTAGGAGATATGTCATAGAACATATCCGCATACATGTAGAGTGATGAACAAGTCTTGGGAACCAGCAAGGACTCAAAGTACAAACCAAAAAACAATGACAACAACAACAACGCACATATGTTATCTATATATGTGTGACGAAAATGCCCATGACCTGGAGAATGTTATTTTCGTTCTAATGCTGACAGTGTAAATAGCATTGTGAATGGACCGATAATGGTGGATATTCGACTTACCTGTATTAACTGTGCGCTGAAACTTTCAGCGAGGGACGTGTAAATATCCCTGACACGCATCTTGCATCGAAACCGGGCGAGAGAAGTCGAACTCTGCTGATCTGACACGAAATCCAACACCGCCGGAGTCTATACTTTCGTTTTATGGGGGCTGCCATGTTTGGGCGCGCAAAGGATTATGGGAGCCAGAGCCTATATAAGACGCGGAGAAATGGACGTTCGGCAATCTGTCCCAGACGATCGGCGGGTGCACATCGTGCGGAAGGGCACAGAGACAGGATCGCCGCAAATGCGCCGAATGTGCCGAAAGTGCCGAAAGTGCCGAATTGACTGCCGAAACAGCGCCGAACCATCTGCCGAAGGGTTGGAAAGCCGAGAGCTAAGCCATAGCTTGGGGATAATAGATACTAACACGCACAGTATCTGATGACGAGACGAACCGCCAGACGGGGATAAGATACTAACACGCACAGTATCTGAAGACGAGATGTCCATCAACGGGGAATACAGAGCACCAACTATCCCACATTGCAGCCCATCACACAAATACCATGTTACATGATTACATATACTCACACACAGACACCAGATCGTCGGCCTTAGGGACGGAATAGATCTAATCACAATCATCTACACTAGTTATTCACAGGCCTCGACTAGGGATAACTGATAACACAAGCTTACATCCATTGTACATATTTACACTGCCGCAGGGCTCGAATTATGCTTTGCCGCAAGTCTTTGAATTCTATTACAAATCATTGATATTAATTTACATTACACTGTAAGGTAATAATACACCTCCGAGACCAGGGTATTATTACCACATATATATGCAGACAATCTGAGCCTATTAACTCGTCCTTGGGTCAACGCCGTGAGGGCCGAAATCGGGCCGAGCCGAAGACGAGAAGTTTGCCGAGCCGAAGACGGGTCGCCGAAATCGGGCCGAGCCGAAGACGAGAAGTTTGCCGAGCCGAAGACGGGTCGCCGAAATCGGGCCGAGCCGAAGACGAGAAGTTTGCCGAGCCGAAGACGGGTCGCCGAAATCGGGCCGAGCCGAAGACGAGAAGTCTGCCGAGCCGAAGACGGGTCGCCGAATTCGGGCCGCCGAATTCGGGTCGCCGAAGACGTGAGGTCTGCCGAGCCGAAAGGGGCTGCCGCCGAAGACGCTGTGGTGTGCTGTGCAGACCGACGCCGCCGAAGGGCTACTGCCAGGAGAGGCAGTGATACGGAGAGGATTCCAGAGACGATTAATAACGCTTAGATGAACTGGGCCGTGTAATCTTAGACACGGTAGACGTTCCATACAGTCCGGGGCTACGCCTACGACCGGAGAGGAACCAGAGACGCCGTACCATACCACGACGAGAGCCAGTCTGGACGAGACTGGGTCGTGACGCGTCATAGATAGGGTCTCTTGTATATATTGTATATTATTAGTCTTTCTCTTTAAGATAAAGATAACACTTAACGATAACTACCTCTAGAGTAGGGATCTTTATTACAGGTATTGTGCGCGTACAGAGCTGTGTACATTGCAGAATACAATATTATTACTTTATTATTATAATAATATAAACTATCCGGTAAGCCACACCTGTACATTAATGGTTGTAGCTCAGACTCCGACACCTGCCCTTAGTTCTCAAACTGTGGGTAAATTCTGTAGAAATATATTTACAGAAACAGAGTTTCGGGTTGTTTTTTTTTAATTCATAATATACGAATTAGCGATTAACCCTCGTCAGGGAGTCTCAACGCATATCATAACATGTCATCAACATGATCAGATCTTCTCAGTATTTTACTGATGGCATATGTTTATATACACCACAAAAGTCCAGTCAATTCCCATATAGGAATTACTAGCCATCATTCTTCAAGAAGTAACTTGTGCTTAGCATAGTTTACTTCATTGTAATAGGAGAATCGTTCCGCTATGCGGGTATCCCTCAGTATGTCTGTTTCTGAATTTATTCTCAGTAAACCCGTAATAGTGGGTTTCCAAACATGCTATCTGGTGTGCTGACAATCTGTGTAAGTACTGAATATATTTCATATATTTCAGTTACTTCTTGTAGCTTTGTTATT
This sequence comes from Hanleya hanleyi, assembly GCA_036873755.1. Classification (NCBI taxonomy): domain Eukaryota; kingdom Metazoa; phylum Mollusca; class Polyplacophora; order Lepidopleurida; family Hanleyidae; genus Hanleya; species Hanleya hanleyi. Next base: position 56,477 of record JAVTVY010017674.1, read on the forward strand.
AATTTGACGGGCTATTGCCCTGTACTGTGTACATGTCAAATTTGTCGATATTACGACAGTCGGCTTTCGCCTTAGCAGACAATCATCCGCTGGGCATTATAAATGCCAGATATCATAGATATCTCAGATATACAGTAGCGTATATCATTTCGCTTCGTGTACGATTGTACACTCTTTCGGAGACCGTAGAGGTCTGGGGCTCACAGACGCTGACACTGTTAAATAGTCTAACAGCGCTTATGTCTATTGGCCGTAAATCGGGAAATCCGATTGGCCGCAATGCCGACAGTCTATAGGCTGGAATTGGCGGGCAGGTCAGTCCTTTGTTGGCTTGAATCCTCTCAAGCTCACAGGGCTGAACTTGCATATATTTTGTGTACGGTATGACCGTATACTGTATACGCCCCCTCTCTTTATAGGTCCCTTTAGCGTAATGTCTGAGAAGAAAATCATATATTTTCTAGGTATAACAAAACGTTTCGGTGACTGTGAAAATCCTGATATATATACTTTTCAATATTTTAAATATCAAAAACCAGGAATATCAACAACTCCATCGGGGTGTGATATATAAGTCGTGATAACCGATTTATTCGGTATATACAGTAGTCAGGGAAGACCTAGACATGCATTTTGTAAATACATATAGCAGTCAGGTATTATATCTGAAGTTATATCAGATACGCAGTGTAGAGTTTGATAACTCGGATGCTATAGATCCGTAAGTGTGTATGTACACTGTTGTACACGAGCAGCACGGATACCGTGTACTGGTATCGCTTCGCATCGTTCATAAATTTTGATCTGCGAGGCAAGCGTATATAGTACTTTGCCACATATCAAAACACTCCTGCGGTACGTTTGTACCTATAATAGAGTCGACAACGAGGTCTGAGACAACAGAGGAATATATCTCTGTCTCGAGTGGTATCGCAAATCTCGAGCGATATGGTGGAATTCTAAACGTCAAACTGGACGCAATAACACAGCGGCTGTCGGCCAATAATGCATATGTGTGTTAGAATTCTACATCTATTCAGCTATAGCTGGACTAAATGCGTATGATCGGCACAATTAGCGCCCCTCATTTGTCGACCTCATATTATTATTATAATAATATCAAGGGAGATTTATGATATAGTTTCCTGGTGATACACAGTATGGCTGTGTAGCTACCAGGTACATCAGAGCCCTTGAGGGGGCACAGAGCCGGCTAAAACCGATAATAGTTTATCCAGCTGCTGCCCAATGCGAAGCAAACACAGGGGTTTAACCCAGAACTCAGTGTGTGTTTACCATCAACAGTATCTCTAACTGTTATCATGTCAAAGTGTTATCAATTGACAGCGGTCAGGGTTGGATCCGATTACAGATACACCCACTGGCAGTGACAAATGCTTTAGTTTGCCTGATTTGACGGGCTTTGGCCATGTGTGTCAAATTTGTCGAATTAACGACTATAGCGGTTTTTCGTCTTTGCAGAGAGTTTTTCTGCCTGGCATCGTTTAACAATACCAGAAAATCTACAATTTATGTAGTATCTTAACAGTATACGGTAATATATACTGTCCGAACAGTATACGGTCATGTATACCGTCTTGTGGACGATGACTACCGTCTATGGCGTAGTCGTTAGTACACTAAGTATAACTTAGTGTACAGGGCAGTCTTATGTTGGGTCCGAGACTAACAATCAAGACATGCAAAATAATAATATATGCAATCCGAATGAGCCACACCTGTACAATTATGGTTGTAGCTCAGACTCCGACTCTGCCCTTGGTTATCAAACTGTGGGTAGATTCTGTAGAAATATATTTACAGAAACAGAGTTTCGGGTTGTTTTTTTAATTCATAATATACGAATTAGCGATTAACCCTCGTCAGGGAGTCTCAACGCAGATCACAACATGTCATCAACATGATCAGATCTTCTCAGTATTTTACTGATGGCATATGTTTATATACACCAACAAAAGTCAATTCAATTCCCATATAGAAATTATGAGCCATCATTCTCCAAGAAGTAACTTGTGACTAGCATAGTTTCCTTCATTGTAATATGAGAATCCTTCCGCCATGCGGGTATCCCTCAGTATGTCTGTTTCTGAATTTATTCTCAGTTAACCCGTAATCGTGGGTTTCCAAACATGCTATCTGGTGTGCTGACAGTCTGTGTAAATACTGAATATATTTCAGTTACCTCTTGTAGCTTTGTTATTAATTTGCCGGGCTATTGCCCTGTTTGTGTCAAATTTGTCGATTTTACGACAGTCGGCTTTCGCCTTAGCAGAAAATCTTCCGCTGGGCATTATAAATGCCAGATATCATAGGTATCTCAGATATACAGTAGCGTATATCATTTCGCTCCGTGTACGATTGTACACTCTTTCGGAGACCGTAGAGGTCTTGGGCAGACAGACGCCGACACTGTTAAATAGCATATCCAGATGTTTTATAATTGATTCCACCTTATGTGTCTAGGCAGAAAATATAGCGTTGGCATTACTGCAGTAATTTCTGATAGGTAATTCAGAGTTTGTTTACTCCGAGCATTGCATTCATTTAGTTGGTAGATTATTTGTTTTACCAATTGTATTTTATGATCGGTATTTACCGTCATAATTTCCGTGTAGTGTACACCATCATATAGTTGACGGTTGGCTTCGTTTCTGTAATCCTGTTTATTAGGATAACCGTTGTATTGTTTTTATCGGCCTTTGTGATCACATAGGCCAAACAATAATAATATATACAATCCGAGGGAGCCACACCTATGCAATAATGGTTGTAGCTCAGACTCCAAATAATAATTTAAACTATCCGGTAGGCCACACCTGTACATTCATGGTTGTAGCTCAGACTCCATAATAATTTAAACTATCCGGTAGGCCACACCTGTACATTCATGGTTGTAGCTCAGACTCCGACACCTGCCCTTAGTTCTCAAACTGTGGGTAAATTCTGTAGAAATATATTTACAGAAACAGAGTTTCGGGTTGTTTTTTTTAATTCATAATATACGAATTAGCGATTAACCCTCGTCAGGGAGTCTCAACGCATATCATAACATGTCATCAACATGATCAGATCTTCTCAGTATTTTACTGATGGCATATGTTTATATATACACCACAAAAATCCAGTCAATTCCCATATAGGAATTACTAGCCATCATTCTCCAAGAAGTAACTTGTGACTAGTATAGTTTACTTCATTGTAATAGGAGAATCGTTCCGCTATGCGGGTATCCCTCAGTATGTCTGTTTCTGAATTTATTCTCAGTAAACCCGTAATAGTGGGTTTCCAAACATGCTATCTGGTGTGCTGACAATCTGTGTAAGTACTGAATATATTTCATATATTTCAGTTACTTCTTGTAGCTTTGTTATTAATTTGACGGGCTATTGCCCTGTACTATGTACATGTCAAATTTGTCGATATTACGACAGTCGGCTTTCGCCTTAGCAGACAATCATCCGCTGGGCATTATAAATGCCAGATATCATAGATATCTCAGATATACAGTAGCGTATATCATTTCGCTTCGTGTACGATTGTACACTCTTTCGGAGACCGTAGAGGTCTGGGGCTCACAGACGCTGACACTGTTAAATAGTCTAACAGCGCTTATGTCTATTGGCCGTAAATCGGGAAATCCGATTGGCCGCAATGCCGACAGTCTATAGGCTGGAATTGGCGGGCAGGTCAGTCCTTTGTTGGCTTGAATCCCCTCAAGCTCACAGGGCTGAACTTGCATATATTTTGTGTACGGTATGACCGTATACTGTATACGCCCCCTCTCTTTATAGGTCCCTTTAGCGTAATGTCTGAGAAGAAAATCATATATTTTCTAGGTATAACAAAACGTTTCGGTGACTGTGAAAATCCTGATATATATACTTTTCAATATTTTAAATATCAAAAACCAGGAATATCAACAACTCCATCGGGGTGTGATATATAAGTCGTGATAACCGATTTATTCGGTATATACAGTAGTCAGGGAAGACCTAGACATGCATTTTGTAAATACATATAGCAGTCAGGTATTATATCTGAAGTTATATCAGATACGCAGTGTAGAGTTTGATAACTCGGATGCTATAGATCCGTAAGTGTGTATGTACACTGTTGTACACGAGCAGCACGGATACCGTGTACTGGTATCGCTTCGCATCGTTCATAAATTTTGATCTGCGAGGCAAGCGTATAAAGTACTTTGCCACATATCAAAACACTCCTGCGGTACGTTTGTACCTATAATAGAGTCGACAACGAGGTCTGAGACAACAGAGGAATATATCTCTGTCTCGAGTGGTATCGCAAATCTCGAGCGATATGGTGGAATTCTAAACGTCCAACTGGACGCAATAACACAGCGGCTGTCGGCCAATAATGCATATGTGTGTTAGAATTCTACATCTATTCAGCTATAGCTGGACTAAATGCGTATGATCGGCACAATTAGCGCCCCTCATTTGTCGACCTCATATTATTATTATAATAATATCAAGGGAGATTTATGATATAGTTTCCTGGTGATACACAGTATGGCTGTGTAGCTACCAGGTACATCAGAGCCCTTGAGGGGGCACAGCGCCGGCTAAAACCGATAATAGTTTATCCAGCTGCTGCCCAATGCGAAGCAAACACAGGGGTTTAACCCAGAACTCAGTGTGTGTTTACCATCAACAGTATCTCTAACTGTTATCATGTCAAAGTGTTATCAATTGACAGCGGTCAGGGTTGGATCCGATTACAGATACACCCACTGGCAGTGACAAATGCTTTAGTTTGTCTGATTTGACGGGCTTTGGCCATGTGTGTCAAATTTGTCGAATTAACGACTATAGCGGTTTTTCGTCTTTGCAGAGGGTTTTTCTGCCTGGCATCGTTTAACAATACCAGAAAATCTACAATTTATGTAGTATCTTAACAGTATACGGTAATATATACTGTCCGAACAGTATACGGTCATGTATACCGCCTTGTGGACGATGACTACCGTCTATGGCGTAGTCGTTAGTACACTAAGTATAACTTAGTGTACAGGGCAGTCTTATGTTGGGTCTGAGACTAACAATCAAGACAATGCACAAGGATCAGTGATAAACGAGAGTTTAAAACCGATTCACGTGTTTGGATAGTAGGCCCGAAGGCACGACTCAATAATAATTTAAACTATCCGGTAAGCCACACCTGTACATTAATGGTTGTAGCTCAGACTCCGACACCTGCCCTTAGTTCTCAAACTGTGGGTAAATTCTGTAGAAATATATTTACAGAAACAGAGTATCGGGTTGTTTTTTTAATTCATAATATACGAATTAGCGATTAACCCTCGTCAGGGAGTCTCAACGCATATCATAACATGTCATCAACATGATCAGATCTTCTCAGTATTTTACTGATGGCATATGTTTATATACACCACAAAAGTCCAGTCAATTCCCATATAGGAATTACTAGCCATCATTCTCCAAGAAGTAACTTGTGCTTAGCATAGTTTACTTCATTGTAATAGGAGAATCGTTCCGCTATGGGGGTATCCCTCAGTATGTCTGTTTCTGAATTTATTCTCAGTAAACCCGTAATAGTGGGTTTCCAAACATGCTATCTGGTGTGCTGACAATCTGTGTAAGTACTGAATATATTTCATATATTTCAGTTACTTCTTGTAGCTTTGTTATTAATTTGACGGGCTATTGCCCTGTACTATGTACATGTCAAATTTGTCGATATTACGACAGTCGGCTTTCGCCTTAGCAGACAATCATCCGCTGGGCATTATAAATGCCAGATATCATAGATATCTCAGATATACAGTAGCGTATATCATTTCGCTTCGTGTACGATTGTACACTCTTTCGGAGACCGTAGAGGTCTGGGGCTCACAGACGCTGACACTGTTAAATAGTCTAACAGCGCTTATGTCTATAGGCCGTAAATCGGGAAATCCGATTGGCCGCAATGCCGACAGTCTATAGGCTGGAATTGGCGGGCAGGTCAGTCCTTTGTTGGCTTGAATCCTCTCAAGCTCACAGGGCTGAACTTGCATATATTTTGTGTACGGTATGACCGTATACTGTATACGCCCCACCTCTCTTTATAGGTCCCTTTAGCGTAATGTCTGAGAAGAAAATCATATATTTTCTAGGTATAACAAAACGTTTCGGTGACTGTGAAAATCCTGATATATATACTTTTCAATATTTTAAATATCAAAAACCAGGAATATCAACAACTCCATCGGGGTGTGATATATAAGTCGTGATAACCGATTTATTCGGTATATACAGTAGTCAGGGAAGACCTAGACATGCATTTTGTAAATACATATAGCAGTCAGGTATTATATCTGAAGTTATATCAGATACGCAGTGTAGAGTTTGATAACTCGATACAAGATCAGTAAGTGTGTATGTACACTGTTGTACACGAGCAGCACGGATACCGTGTACTGGTATCGCTTCGCATCGTTCATAAATTTTGATCT
>JAVTVY010017676.1:0-67428 GCA_036873755.1 Hanleya hanleyi
CCTGGTACGGATAATGAATGTTCGCCCTCTGACGCCGACAGTGTTCGGTCGTCCCAGGATGGGAGCTCATCCTCCCACGCGGACAATGATAGCTCGACCGGCGAAGGCGAGAACTTGAGCGATTCAGATATGGTCAGCAGCGAACCGTCATTTTGGGATCTCATTGTGAATGAGGCTATTGATGCACACGCCGAGACTATCGAGGCAGAGGGACCGGACGAAGAGGCAATACAGCAGGCGTACATCAACATGCTACCCCGAATAAGAAAATCTGCTATGATCATCTACGAACAGTATAACTTATTCCCGCTTGACATGAAGAGAGATCATAATCATAGGTCCATCATGAAAACAAAGCGCTACTTGGAAGAAGATATGGGTTTACCCCCCAGGGAGGCTCTGAAAAACGCTGTCAAAATGCGAAAACAGCTGTTCAAGGACATGCTGCCATTGGAGTATCCCGCACTGACAGAAAGCGAGTCTGACGCATAACTATGACTGCTTATTTTCGGACAAAGATAAAGGAGAAAAATGACGGAAATATACGACGATGCTTCTGATGTATAACGTATCAACGATGGGTTCTCATTAAACACTGAGAAAACGAAAAGATGACGAAGATGGTCGAAATGGTGCTGAAGTACGACATTGAGGGTTTTTTCATCGTACATTGATAAGAGGGGGCTTCAGACTAATGCCACTCTGTAGTTTAATGACCTGTAAACATGCCCATAACGGCTCACCGACCCTATAGGTATGATGTAACATCCGGCGCGGTAACTTTTACGAAACGCGAGGTCTCTCTCTCTCTCTCTCTCTCTCTCTCTCTCTGGCGTCGACGAGCGTCAAGACGGGCGTTGGCGTGCGTTGGCGTGCGTTAACGGGCATTCATATTGACGGTAGCGAGCGTTAACTGGCGTTACCGCCTTAGGACTGGTGTTGTCGGCGGGTAGAGAATAGTGTTCCTATATTCCCTGACGTTATTCCAGAGTGTTGATCGTTTTTCTTTCGAGAGAATAAGTCTGATGTCTATTATTTCGTGGCTATGCAGAATCCGATGCTAATATAATTGGACGTCGATGACGTTCTTTAAAACTCGCTCTGCTTTCACGTCGAGAGCCTTCCCGACCATTAGGATCAATGTTGCCCCACCTAGAGCTAGTTGAGTGAAATTTCCCCTGTTCTTTCCGCTTTTTAGCGATCCGGGGAAATTCTTAATTTTTTCATTCACACAGCCCATCACTTGACCGAAGTCCTTTCTCCACGTGGACAGAGTAACCCGAGGTCAAATATCATAGGTCAAACATCTCCCATTTTTCTTCTCTTTTTCCTCCGTCCATTTTCCCGTCGTATCAACAGAAGTGCTACGAAATTTCGCCTTTATACACTACTGTTGAAGTTTGAATGGAAAGGACGAGAAGGCTTTTGCTGTCGGATTTATCGGATTGTTACGGTATTTGAATTTTGTTTTTCTTAACTTTCATGATTTGTCTGACTGAGTTCGCAAAGAACAACCAACATTGCTGTCTTTGTTATGGCTTCGTTTACAGAAGCGACGCATTCTGTTCATCTATCGCGAAAAAAACATAAATCTTTCTAATTCGCAATTACTTTTGCCTCGCAGTCCGAGTGGAAGTGCTTCAGCATTTTCCTAAATAATAAATATTGTTAGTTGTGGAGCTTAAGTCATGGCGAAATATTTTTTCCTTACTGAAAATGAAACCGAAATGAGTCCTCACGGGCTTAATTAGAAGTACTGATGCTTTTTCTTATCTATATCCAAGAAAGGATACGAGGCGAAGAGGTGTATACACACGCCATGCAGAGACGTACACGGGGTTATAATTTTAGATTTCGCGGCCATTCCATATCATGGTCCGACTAATACAGAGGTCTATAATGTCAGATTCCCAGACACGTGTATCTTTTCGCCGATAGGTACCATATACTCCCGACTGAACAACTGTCGAGATCTGTTTTATTATCCTATAGAACAAAGTCCATTTTAATTGAGCGTTAATAGACAGGTCTTCGACATTTTACACGCCCGATACCTCCTAGGTTTTTTTTTCTTTTCTGTTATACCCTTTCAGCTTTGAGGGGGCGCTTTTAGCTCTTACAACGGATTAGGCGCGGTGTACGGAAGTAAGCATATGGTCTAGGTCATATATTGAATTTTGAGTTTTCTACGGCCCCCCCTGATGAGGATATGCCTGGGATATGTTTATATATCATAGATATAGCCCGAAAATATCCGAAACACTGCTCTGGGCGTATAGCATGTGTACACGTATTATATTATCGGGCAGATGTCGGGTTAAAGGTGGATGTGTTCAGGAACAATTCTTCTTCTCACATTTCACACCGCTTTAAACATATTAAAAAAACCTTTCTTGAATCGCATTCCACGCAGATAGTATTTATTTATTTATAAACTATTTCAATCATGGAAATTTCCATAGGGAGGATTGGGTAACATAGGATCAAATCAAAGGGCTGGTACATTAAGTTTGTGTAGATATTCACTGAACCCATTTACTGAAGCAAATTTCACCTCCAGTTACAGCTATGTCATATTGAACATGACAACCGATATTCAGTTACATTTTCAAAGCCTGATTCGTAAAACAGAGCGGACGCGATGGAATGGCTACGGATTTTTATCCTTGCGATACAATACTCGAGGGGTAGAGGCTACTGGCTTGCTAGAAGTTATCCGCTTCCACTTTTTCAACCCAAGAAAATTCCGAGAAAATATTCTTTCGTTAAAATTTACCGGTATAAGGATATAGCTCGTCATCGGTAATAGACCCTAGTTAGGACCAGGGGGACTAAGTCAGGAGTTTATATCGGTCGTCGACTACTTCAACACCATATATTATTCTACATGATTAAGATATTCCATTTTTGTTTTGTTCTTCCCGTGTTTCTGCTTTTGATACTCGTCGTCAAGAGGCCATGCGGAGTTTATACATGTACTCAGGCTCTGTCGCTATTTGATCTAAGGGGCCTTTATTCCAAATACATGGGACTGTAAAGGGCAACGCATTCTATTACCACACCATTCCAAGCGAGCGGACGTACTAATCCGCCATTGCCACAGAACATGGGGCTACCATGGAAAAACTAGCCGTGTTAGTGATCTACCTCGGTAGTCTTCAGGTGTACATATAACGAATTGTTCAGAGCGAAGGTGTTCCATGTAACTTTGAAAAAATTAAAACTTCGCCGGATCAAACGTATAGACAATATTAAAACCCTTATATTAAGATAGTGTAATTCCAAAATAACGAAAATATTGTAATAATAAAACTGTAAATGGAGAAATCTATGTAGCTGACGTATTTCAGAGTACAGCCCCAACCAAGTCCAGTCAAATCTTCCGAAAGAGAAATATCTAATTATGCGCAAGCAATTTAAAACAGGAAAAACCAACACCGTATGCTACCGTAAAAGTGACCCGCTACAAGTCCGATGTATTCATTCGTTAATGAGACAAATCTTGCCCTATCTATATTTAAGCCTACCTTTTTATTTTAACTTTTCATGCAGCCTAAACTTCGAGCATGTGAATTGAGTGGAAAGGGGGAGGGGGGGTTCAGGTTAAACTTCATACACAGCTTCGCACACACACACATCATATACATGTATCTCTCCCTTGTGCGAACCTGTTAGACATTATTCATCTACTTTCAAGGCCATCCATTCTTTAAATGCATTCATCCCTCCCCAAATAACCTTCCATTGTAATCATCCACTTCTTTGTTATATACATGTAGTGTGTTTAACATAACATACATGTATTGGAAGACTATACATGTATTTCAACATTTCAACATTCCACAGAACCGGCTGTAAGGACTGTAAGGGGCAATGCGTTTATATTGTCACCGTTCCGAACCAGTGGTCGTACCCAACCGTCGTTGCTCCCAGAACATTGTGGTAACATGGAAATACTAGCCGTGTTACTGATCTTCCAATTCGCTCGTCTTCAGGTTTACGTGTATCAGTGAACTGTTCAAAGCAAAAGCGATCCATGTATCGGTAACTTTACAAATTTTCTGAATACCAGTGCAAACTTTGACGGACCAAAAGTAGGTAATATAAAAGCCGATATATTCCTACGAAGTATAGGCTACCATCTGCAAATTGTCCGGTAGTCAGCGAGTGCATTCGAATCCTTTCGTCGACAAAATAAGGATAACCGATGACATTAGAACCTTGATTTTTTTGCATGAAGGTGCATTAGGAGACTGTTACCAGCAAGTTCTGACCTGACCTACTTTGATGAAGGTGATTTTTGATGAAAATCACCGATGATTCTGACTTGAGCTGTTCCCATCTTAATACAGGCAGGATTTCAACTTGGGGCGGAGGATTTCCAAGAGCTCAGTGCGCGTCGGAGTTCTAATGCCTACTCTACTTCGTAGCTCCTGTGACGTCAGCCACACTGCCATGTTAAGATGGTGTAATTCCAAAATACCTGAAATATTGTAATATTGAAACTGTAAATGGAGACATCTAAGTAGCTGACGTATTTCAGAGTACAGTCTCAACCAGATCTTCGAAGGAGGAACTTCTAACTTTTGCCGGCATCATTGAAAACTGATGACCGCTTCTCTCTTGCGGGAAACAAGCCTATGTTTATGTATACTATGATTGTCTTTTTGAATTTGGTGCTAATACTGTTATATGGGAATATGGAATAGATCTTTGGATTATGGACGCGGATATTATTTATTGGACGACGGCAGAATTATGAATGACGGAGCAGACGCTTGTAATTTCGAGCACAAACCAATTTATAACACCAGAAACACCCACATGACCAATAGTATACATTAAAAAATCATTAGGAAAAATCCCTGCAAATTAGAAGTATACATTTGATCTTTTTAAACATACAAAACCCACTATATTTAACTTAATATATTTTAAAAATAGAACTATAAACACACCGTTTTACCTTTTTATCATATGTGAAGGGGGGGAGGGGGGTATTGGGTATTGTGAGTTAAACACATAGCTTCAAACACACACCGTATACATGTATCTCTCCCTTGTGTGAGCCTATCTTAAACATTATTCAACTATTTCAAGGCCATCCATTGTTGAAAATCATTCATCCATCCACAAACAACCCTCCCATTGTAACCACCCCTCCTTAAAGTACATGTACTGCGTTTAACATAGTATACATAATATACACCTATTTTTTAACATGACAGTATACATGGACCTCTCCGATCTCAAATACGGCTGGCACCAAATGATGACGTCATGTCATGTGATCAGGTCACATACAGGTCATTTGTTGCTATAAGGACTTCTTTCCCCTTATCCAGGGGAGGGGGGACTATTGTGAGCTAGCTTCACACATGTACACACAGCCTGTACATGTATCTCTCCCTTGTGTGAGCCTACGTTAAGCATTATTCAACTATTTCAAGGCCATTCATTGTTGAAAAGTATTCATCCATGCATAAATAACCCTCTATTGTAACCCATTTAAAGTGGACTGAGTTTAACATAGTGTACATGTATTGGCCAAATATACACCTTTCTTTTAACATGCCACTTTACATGTATCCAGGGGCCTCTCCGATCTCAAATACGGCTGGCACCAAATGATGACGTCATGTCATGTGACCAAGGTCGCATACAGGTCATTTGGTGTCAGCCAGACTTCCATACACCTTTCTTTTAACATGCCACTATACATGTATTTCTACATACATGATTTCTCAAAAACGGCTAGTACCAAAATGATGACGACATGTCATGTGACCAAGGTCACATGATTGGTTCTGGTTCCAGCCAGACATCTATACTACTGACAGAGCAGAAATTATTGAAATTCAAGTGCTACAATTCAGCCGTACTGGTAGTTCCGCCATCTTGATATTCTGCATCTTTTTTGAAAAAGTTTGTTGTTATCTCAAATTATCCTCATATACACGGCTGGCACACTATAGTGCATATCATTTTCCAAGAAATAATTGCTTTATACCATCTTGGCATTAATGGCATGGCGAACTTGTAATGCTTCCATGAAAATCGATGAGGGTTCCTTCAGAAATGCTTCCATATATTGATCATTCCTGACTGAATTACTGGGGAATAGATTAGTAATAAATCGCCACCCAATTGTGCTACATCGGTAAAAGCGCATATAAATCAGATTACTGACAAGTGGAATTTTCGTGTCACACATACCGGACGAGCAGGGCACAAATAGATTGTAGCAACCGGATTAGAGGACAGTGTTATCAGACATTTCAAATCATATTTGATAGCACAAGACAAAACTACTCAATGTTTTGCTAACTTAATATAGGTTTACTTAACCCAATCACCGCTTAAGGATACTGAGCCCCCCTGACTGAAGAAAACGGCAATTTTTTTATTACCTAAATTCAATATTCAAAATTATATCTTCCTTCTGTTGAATTTGTTTTTTAAATTCTAATTCTAAATAGTGTAATTTTAGGTTTGAATTGATCTTTCTGAGTTCCCCGTTTTGATTACTTGTAGAGGTGTGAAAATTAAACATATATTTGCGCTCCGCCGAGAGCCGAATAACTTGTTGGTCGGCAGTGTAGTGTGGAGGTAACTGGCTACCGGTATAGCCCAGCCAGTAAATCGCCTGCGTGCATCAATTGTATGACCTGTCACAAGGCGTGGGCCGACGGGTGGAATATTATCTACCTTTCTGGTTTCCCAAGATAATTATCTAAAACATATATTGACAGAAATGTCGACAGACCATCATCGTTTATTTCATTTTCGGTCTTACGACATGTACGTGTTGTCCCTACGCCCATGGAACCTATACTAAGTCTTAGTAGGCTTCATGCTACACCTAATCCAGTTAGCCATACAAAATTTATTTTTACAGTATATTTTACGTGTAATTATGTGTTATTTGCCCAGCATGCGTAGTAGAAAAATCTAATTTTCTTGTCCGCTTTCCCGCGTTTTTTGTGTACTCGTGCTTACATCTCCAAAGAATTTCAGAATTGCTCTCCATCATATCTGTGGGTGAAAGATACATTATTATGTAGTGGTTATTTAAGAAATAATGTTTCCATAGGCGTGTGAAATCGTTATTTTACGCACGGTTAGTGTGTGCAAGTTTATATTTTAGGGCAAGGGCGAAAATAACGATTTAGCACGCCTATGAAAACATTATTTCTATTCTATTGCACTACTCAAATTGATTATCAACACAGATTATAATGAGAAGTTAAAAACATTTTTAAACTTTGACAACCTTCCTCCCTTTTTCATGAAAAAAACTCGTCCACTGATGCTCCCGTCTCGGTTGGCATCGTACCAACGTCAGTGGACGAGTTTATGTGGTCTTTCAAATGGGGAGGGATACTGTCAACTGCTTAGCTGTTGGAACTTGCGTGGATATATGTCTACTTGCGTCGCTTTATTAATAAATTCCACGATGAAAACAACAATTAAACTTGAGAAAGAAGTTTCATCTTGTAATTTATTTATTTGTTTTATGAAAGCATACATCCATTTCCTCATCCGACTTGTGAAATGGAATCTCCTAATGAACACCTGCATTTCACACATGTACATTTCACATAACCGTGGTAAATCTTATTGTTATTGCACTGGTCAGCTCGATGTTATTGACACAAGTGTTATATAATATATAATTGGTAAATGTTCTCAAAAGAATTGACGTTTACGGTGTGAGAAAGATATGGTTGGATTTTGTAGTACATACACACGTACACATTATCCATTTTATAATATTGTAATTACGTCAGTTATTATCATGTGCAGATTCAGTTTGCAATTCGGGCATCAAGAGTTACCTACCTCAAATAACCAGTCCAGTGGTTAACATCTCGAACTCTCACCAATGTGGCCCGGGTTCGATTCCGCATGGCGTCGACTCGGTCGTATGTGAAATTGGGTTTCTGGGTACTCCGGCTTTCCTCCCACACCGCAAAACCAGATGTATGATTGTGAGATATGTTTCTGTGTATGAATGTGCTCGGCCCAGTGGTGTGTCCAACTGGCTACCGAGGGTGAAAGAAAGATTATTATTATTCCTACGAAGTAGGCTACAGATCGCAAATTGTCCGGCAATGAGTGAGTGAGTGAGTCAGTCAGTCAGTCCATCCGAATCCTTTCGTCGGCAAAATAATGAGAACCGTTGACATTAGAACCTTGATTTTTGGCATGAACGTGCATTAGGGCATTGTTACCAGCAAGTTCTGAGCTGACCGAATTCTGATGATAATTTGATTTATAATTATTGTGGTTGTCATGCCCAACGGGAACCCTTGGCTGTATGTTTCACTGTATATATAACACAGTACAAAACCTGGTGGGATATGCCGTCCGTAATTGTTTTGAGAGCTAGAGGTCACAGCAGTGTAGCTGGATCACCCCCTATAGGCCTATAAACAGATCAGAACTAACAGTCTGATAGGCTCGGGATTCGAGAATGCAGTTAATACTGCCATGGTGTAATAATTAAATTGTTCTTAGAGGTCAGAGCAGGGGAGACAAAAATAAACAGATCTGTCTGGGAGTTAAAAAAATATCACAACAGATGGTACCGGTATTACATTAAACCATCCACAGTGCAGATTCTATGAGTTCACATGTTGACGTCTTTATTAATTTATTACCGTTCCAGGGGACATTTGAACAGCTGCCGTTAACTTGAGACACACACTTAACTGCTACATTATGGGAAACGAAATTAAACAGATATGTAATCAGTATTAAGAGTCTGTATTTGAGATGCTAAGTACAATCCTCAAATTCTACATTCATCAGATTGCCGATACCCAAAATTTGTTGTCTCATATATCTAGATAACAACGTGATGTAGAGATGCTATCTATTCGTCTTTGTACCGGTCATGCTCAGGAGAATGAGATAGAATCATTATTATCTTGTGCCGAGATATCTTATCTTGTTGGTCTTGAGTTGAATTACCGTAACCTACATAAATGCTACCTTTCTACTATAGGACTATATATAAGAATTTGTTGTATTGTTGGGAAAATAATGCGATTCAAAAAGTTGTTCTGGTCCTGGACAAGGGCACTGAAAATCATTAAAGAGATGTAAATGTATTTTCACACGTAAAGCCTGAAATCTACTGAACATTTTATTATTCAATCTGTTTCCTTTAGTTAAAAAATTGTAAAATTAAATCGGCGATCGTTATTTATTTTTGGAATGAAGGCGCATTAGGAGACTGTTACCAACAATTTCTGAGCTGACCTATTTTTGATTAAAATTTCTGGTGATTTTGACTTGGGCAGTGCCCATCTTAATATAGGCAGGATTTCAACTGAGGGTGGGGATTTCCAAGAGTTCAGTTCACTTCGTAGGTCCTGTGACGTTAGTCACACTGCTCATGTATTATTATTATTATGGCAAATACAAGCGGCACGCGTTTAGTTCCAGACGGAGCTGGTCTTCCTCGATGAGCTGCCGGTTTTTGATTTGGGCATCGTCCGGCTTGCACTTTCAGAAATCGTTTAGCACTTTATGTGATCAGTGAATGAATGAGTGAAATCAGTGTGTATTGAGGCGGCTATTTATATACAAAAGGGCTGTGACAACTACTCATAATGCACTGACAGTTCACTCAGACAACCCGTCGGGCGGTGACTGTAAAGGTGTGAAACAAGCTCTTCGAACGAGTTTCATTCATTTCTGTACGTTAAAATCGAATTAAAAACACTATTTTGGAACTATACCAACTATAATTTTTTTAATCATTATCCATCAATACTTGACTTCGATTTCCATTTGAAAACATGCAGTGTGACTAACGTCACAGGACCTACTAAGTAGGGTTTGATATGATTTAAGTGTGTACGCGAGAGATGACTATGTGCTACCGTGAGAGAATTTATATAGCAGTCTCTAATTGACAGTGGGTACTATTAACTTTCCCAGATGTCACCGCTGGTGAGTCATTAGCGTAGCAACTATTATCGCCCTCAGTTCCTATTACCCTGGACACTTATCAGCCCAGCAGTACAGCACGGGGTCACCCATCCAAGTCTGGACCGGGCTCAAAGTCGCTTAACTTCGGTGATTTTACGAGAACCGGTGTGTCCAACGTGATATGCCGTATCAGGGAACCTTCAAAACTCACAGTGAAACATAAAGCCAAGGGTTCCCGATGGGCATGACAGGGAACTAGCTCAGCCATCAATAAATAATAAAAAAATAATTATAAATCAAATTTTTATCAGAATTCGGTCAGCTCAGAACTTGCTGGTAACAATGTCATGCTAAAAATCAAGGTTTTAATGTCAACGGTTCTCCTTATTTTGCCGACGAAAGGATTCGGATAAACTGACTGACTCACTCACTCACTCATTACCGGACAATTTGCAAATGGTAGCCTACTTCGTAGGAAAAAAATATTTCAGTATAAAATTTGAGCGTCAATTGCAAAAATCGAAACTTCCTAAGCACAATTTTCCTTTTCGATCGATTTCTGCCATTCCTTTTTTCACCTAATTTACATGAACATGGTTTATTTCTCGAAAAATATTTATCCTAGACACCAGGTAATTTTTACCTGTATATGGCGAGATTATGCTGGTGGACGTTTCGTCCCCGAGGCCCGCCCCCTGTACAGACCTTTTGGTCTTTGATATATGTTGGCATGGTGGGAAGTTGATGCTGGGTCGACATCGGGCCTTACAGACTAGTATTTTGTGTTAAATGCCGTCATTTTCATCTGACGACGATACAGCTCACCAATCCCCAGTGTACTAGTTGTCACAGCGACACAGTTCACCAATTACCAATATACGAGTTGTCAGAGCTCTCTAGATTTGTATCTAATACCGCTTATGCCGGTGCTAGGAGCCGTGTGGTCATGTCATCCAAGTTGCCACATGAACAGGTACAATAAAAGCGTACCTGAGATACGGTTTCCTTAAGTGGCATTTAGAAGTTGGGAAGTAGATAAATAAACAAATTGCTTATGGATAACAACTTCTAGTTTATTCAAGACGACGTTTCGACACAGGTACTAGTATCGTTCTCAAGTCATTGACTTGAGAACGATACTAATACCTGTATCGAAACATCGTCTTGAATAAACTAGAAGTTGTTATCCATAAGCAATTTGTGTACTACATAAAGATCGCTCAATCTTGAACGCGTCCACTTCTTTCGCAGACATGTGTGGGATAGATATGGTTTGTAAGGGATTAACTCGCATTGATCTAATCACTTGTACTTCTACATTTATACTCGTCAGTTTATAAAATAAACAATATATATATATATATATATGTATATTGAGAATACTAATTGTATGTGAGATTGTACTCATCCTACCCCACCCCTCACAAAACAAGAAATCGTAACACTCGGTTCTTCTTTCACGTGGCATGGAGTTCTTCTTGTTACCCACCT
Organism: Hanleya hanleyi; assembly: GCA_036873755.1. NCBI lineage: Eukaryota > Metazoa > Mollusca > Polyplacophora > Lepidopleurida > Hanleyidae > Hanleya > Hanleya hanleyi. The sequence goes on from JAVTVY010017676.1 coordinate 11,434, forward strand.
TCGCAAAATCCTCACCCCGAACACATTTACTTTGCCGAATTGTCTACCTTTCTAATATTCCTCCTCTTCTATGTCTGATATTTCATCCATGGCATCGCCTGTGTACTAAAATGAATTGCATTAAATTTTTCTCAAAACTGTTCAAACGCTTTGTTCATATATGATATCTCGAACAATACTCGTTGTCACAGTAAATTCGTCTTGGGTTGTGAGCCAAGCAACACGTTCATCAATAATCTGAGAGTCGGACGTGTTAACACTTCGCTCCGAGAAATTTGTCTAATTCTACGGATTTCAGCTCTGCTCTGATCTTAGCTCTGATTTTTGTGTAATATATTTTGTACCTGTGGTGAAATTTTTGGATTATTTCTCAGTTTTTTGCTGTTCAGGGCGTTTTTTTTTCTTTGTCGGTTTGGCTCGGTTTAGGAGGGCAGAGGTCTGCCATTGCTGCCTTCTCGGTCTTTGTCACTGGGAGGGTCGGCGGATTTTTTTCTGTTTCTCTCTTCTTTTCTCTGTTTGTTCGTTGTCTGTAAATATTTCGTATTCTGCTGGTGTGTATATTTCCATGTTGGTTTGGTTTAGTTTGTTGTTGGTTCGTTATTCGTTCGGTTTAGCTTAGGTCGATTTGTACATAATATTGTGTATATCGAGGTGGGTTGAATACATGTACCATAGTGAAGGTATTTGACTGTGCGTTTTAGGCTTAGCCCTGTGTGTTCAGTTGTGCCCTAGTCTTTGTTCCCTGTTCTTTTGTTCCTCGGTATTACCAGGCAACTCGCAAGACCTAGAGCTGGGCTATTGTTCTGCCAAGATCTGAGAGAGTGTGTTGTTTAGTGACACTAGTTGTAGTATACACCTTTGGGGTGAGGCTCCCTCGGGAGTAGTCAGTGTGTGCTCTGTGAGAGAGCACGCTGTTGAGGTGTGTGCGCGTCAGTCTTTGTAGTTGTAGTGAGACTCCCTAGTGGGACCTTTTTATTATGTCGTTTAGAAAGTTTGATAGACCACTGAACCTAAAACTCATAGGCTCAAAGAACGCTAATGCGATTGATATATGCAACGCATTGAAAGACACTGTTGGATCAGGACGGGTCAGTTCTTACAGTTCTGGTACAGGTATCAAGTACCCTGTGGAACGTCACACTAGCAAACGAAATTCCTAAAATTCGCCTAATGCTGGAAGGCATTCACTTTGGTGATTTTGAGGAAATAGAACTTCCCAGACTCTGCGATTAGAACTGCATTTGAGTTCTATAGTGAAGTTCTATCTATAGATAAAGAGTTCTATTCGTTTGATAGAGAGTTTAAGACAGGAGTTCGAAGAATGTAGATGTCGAGTATCAAACGTACTCTTCCTTCTTCTATTTTAGTCAAGTGAAAACATGTTATACTTGTGGATCAGAAGATCACATGAACTCGAAGTATCCTTTAAAATATAAATGCCTAATTGGTCATCAGGAAGGACACTTCAAAAAAACTGTCCAAAGGTCAAAAACGTACCTAGAGAAATGATTCCTTGGGTCCTCGTCCTGTTCCCCTCACAGAAGTTCAAAAAGAATTTCGTGCAGAGGCTCTCAAGCAGAAAAAACATCTGTCACCTGGAGAGCCTCAAAGTAGAACAGTAGGGATATGGAAGGCTGTAGGTCCTGATGGTAAGGCCATCAAAGGAAAAACAAATGACATCGGTCATCAGAGGATAGACTCCGCCGAGGGAAACCAGAAAACCGCAAAAGATAAAGAGAAAACCTCAAACCACTATGCGTATCTCCTCGACGAGATGAAGGAAGATTGCGGTTCGGACGATGAAGATGTCAGTGATAGTGAGGTTTGCACTGGTGTGGATACCAAACCAAATGATTCCTGATTCGGGGTAACTTTTTCAGTATAAGACTGTTGAGTTCCTTCATTATCTCCTCATTTGGTGTAAAGTTTAAATCTACACCAGAGTGAATAAGATTAATGAAAAAAACCATTTTCCCGAGAAATGACGTCACAATGACATAACCAGAGCGACCATCTTGACTATTTTTACATTGCCGTGTAGAGTTTGACTCCATTTGAATGATTTCCATTTCAGTTATTTTGCACTGCGACCTGGAAAACATTTGTTTTATCAAAATGCTCAAGGGCGCGAGGTGGGCACCCTTCGTCTCATTATCTGCATGGTTCGTCAATGCCAAACCGCTAAAACCTTATTGTAGACCCTCTTTGGCGGCTGGACTAGCAGTTTGGGTGGGAGTGGAAATTAAGTCCTTTAAAGGTCAACCCAAACGCTCTGAGGTCAAAAATATAAAAAAATAGTCCTTTCGATTCTGAAAATAATGATATTTTTTTCATAATTTTGTGCAGTCTGGTTGGCGAGATATTGCCGTTTGAAAGGTGAAAATCGCTCTCCTGTCAATTCCAGCTGTGACGTCACGGAGGGAAGCCGTCTTGTATTCTCTATGTTAAAGCCGTATACCACAGTCGTATGTAGCTGCTGATTTCTGGAGATTTTCGGAGTATCGGGGCATCATTTTTTAAATATGCCGCGACGTTGTGTAGTGGGAGGTTGCAGTTTTACTACAGATGACGGTGTTAGTATTCATTTGTGGCCCAAAGACGAGAAAATCGCTGCAAATTGGACGAAATTTGTACGCAACACGAGAGTGTGGAAAGAGGGCCCGAGCCAGTACTCGTATAATTTGCTCGGCACATTTTGACAGAAAGACATCATTCGAGGACATCTACAGCGTAGCAGTTGAATTCGGGTACAAACCAAAACTAAAGAGAACAGCTATTCCAACTATCAAACGTAAGAACAATCAGAATGTGACGGCAAAGAAATCGGACAAGGAGAATCTATCACGGACATCGGCTGAACGAACCTAGCCTGCAAGCGAGGCCTCGGGCAGGGGGACGGCTGTACATGCCCTGCTCGCTCTCGCGTGGCATTTGTTGCTTGAGCACCTACAGGTTAGACTGGATGAGTCTCTATTTCATATATACACGTTTAACCATTTGTTCCAATGTGTCTTAATGTCTGTATTTGTATGTTCAATTTTATTCATTCTATGTATGCGTTTTTAGCCAAATGTTGGCACAAACTTCACGCAAATAAATTATCTAAATTATATACTATTTAATAATAATAATAAAATGATCTTTCATAAATATATATACGTTTGATAAGTAAATAAATAAAAAACACCAATTGGAGTGAATGGCTGCAGATACAGAAGTGATAATTATACTTTCATAATCCCTTGACATTTGAGATTGTGGGAATATCATTCGATTTCAATTTAATTGAGGTAATTTGTCGAAAATTGAGCAAATGTGAATGCCGATCCACTCACCACGGCTTACTTTTCGCCATGAATGTCCAAAGTTTTTTTATCAAACTATATAATTCTGAAATTGGTATTTCATGGGGATTATGGGAAAACAAACAAAATTCAAGTCGGACGTATATCAGTAGAGTTATCAACAGTTTACTGTCCATACTGCCGAATCCCGGAGTTTATCCCTTCGAAAAGGCTGCCTCGGTCAGTAACAACAATAACAACACAGATGTGCTCGTTCGTTACATCACAGAATCGTTCTACATTCAATACAGTTTGAAATATATGGACATTTGGTCTTATAGATGACGATAATAAGGTTTCCAGTCAAGTTGCATACCAATCTGTATTCAACAAACGACCTCTCCGAATCCTGTCGTCGTCGAGTTCCACGTTGTCAGAGTGGTTGTCACTGTCAGAATCGGAGCCGTACGGCTCAAATTGATAGGGCTGAATTCCGCCGTTGGTCTGCAAACAACTGTTAATTTGCCCGTCATCATCCTCTATGTCTATTTCATCTTCTTGGCGAAAAATATTTCCATCTAAGCAGCTGATATCGCTCGAATCGACATCTGAACCGGAGCTCTGACTGCACTCGCTTTCCATGTTATCCGCTGTTTTTTCTCAGGCAACTTCCCTGCGTGACGTCATCAACCCAGCTGTGAAAGTGTGGAAAAGCCCACTTTGCTCCCATATTACGTGTGTTTCTGATCAGATTAGAATTTTTTCAATATTTTTTTCATACAAAGTGAAGTATGAACTATGATTTTTAAGGATTTTTAGACCAAAAAAAATTCCGTTTGGGTTGACCTTTAAGAATTTGACCGCATCATTGAATTTAAAACTGATTTGTTTATCTCCATAATTGCAGGAGGTCCTTCACTCTTTACTCACCTATTTGGAATTGTTAATTTGCAGAAACTATTTCTGGTGGTGGTGATTCGGCTGTGTGCACACGTGTCGTTATATGACCCCAAACAACTTACAATGGTGGTGAATTTCTGATTCAGGATTTTAACCGGTTATGTCCCAAGGGGCTCCTATTGGAAGGCCGTATTTGTTCCCCCGAAGGTTTGTGTATTTTTCATTGAGCCCGTAGCTTTTAGCTGCGGATTTACCCTAAATCGTTTGCACGAACCATATTTGTGCTTACACATTTAACTTAATATATTAATTAAAACCGAGTTCCTAAAGTTTGCAAAAAATCAATTTTCTGAATTGGATTGAATTTCTGACCGTGTGGTTCCTAACACTGTCAGTGTCAGTGTGGTTGCTTTATGTGCAGGGAGCTTTCCATGGCCTTCATATCAGCACACCTACTACTACCCTCGAGAGCATGTTCCCACCCACGGGGCACCGAGCCCCTACCTCTATCTCCTAAACTAAGCCTCGCCCGACCCCATACCCTCATATATTCCAGCAGCTTAGACTACCTTAGGGAGTATGTCCCCACGCCCGAGCACCAAGCCCCGCCCTCTATCACCAAAACTATCTCTCGCCCGACCCCATATATTACGTTTGAGCTTTATGTATTAAATATCTTGGAAGAAAGTAGAAATTTGTGTGTAGCCTGCAATGTTAGCATAATTCGCCACCCCTTAATGAATTACAACCCCAAAAAGGCTCCGGAGCTCCATGTTTTATATTTTTATTCTCCTAAATATCAAGTAGCAAAACAAATTTGTGGTCTGGATCCTGCTAAAACTGAAGTTATCATTGCGACTCCGGAATTTCAGACATGTTTGTATCCGGTGATACATTTAGCTAGTTATCCAAACTGGAATAACTGATTCTCTAACTAATCACTTTTTGCGATAATCGGTGAATTGTTTAACTTTCTAGTGTTTTACTTTGCCTCAAATTTCGACATATACAATAGGCTATCCCATGAACGCCTCACCCCACAACCACAACCCCAACAATGCCCTTAGTCTTCCATGGTTGACACGCTTCCCTGGTTTGAATGCTTGGTTAACATGTTCCTCCTATTGTCTTGTGATATATTGTCACTGTCTCTTTTTGTATAAAACATATTCCTGGTTATACTATTTTACACATTTGAGAATTTACCTGTCCTGGACTGTATTAACACAACCCTTCCAGGACATTTTCAAAGGTGAGTCCTTTGTCCAAGCCAGCAATTTGCTATCTTGTTATATTGTGCTGGAATATCTCCAAAATAAGGCCTTTGTGTGCCTGATTATGTAGAGACCTATTCCCATAGCCTTCTCTGTGAATTAAGTTGGACTTGCTGAGAGTTATCCAGTTCTAGGCTAGATCGGAAAGTTTCTCAAGTATTCGTCTATTTGAAACACACGTCTGAATACGTCTGATCCCACAGATGTGTTGTTGATTGATCAGATATTTTCGTACCAGAAGGTCACAGAACGGCACAGATATAAAAAAAAATCAAATCTATTTGGTCAGGTTGACGACCAAGATACATGATTTTATCACATCCTTTTTCCATCTGCCAATATACTGCATATCATCTGATGTCAAATAAGTTTGGATATTCTAGAAGGCAAAATTTTGAAATAAACACGACAAAAACGCAACTGTTGGTTATCGCACCAGCATGACTGTCTTTTTGAATTTAACCATGAACTCCAGCTTGGAGGGGTGTGCAAAATGACCCAAATGATAAGCTTATGATAAGTTGGAGTGTTGGCATTTATTTTGTCGAGTCAGAGATAGTGTGGAATGGTTGGGGTGGGATTCCCCTCTCACCCGCATGGTAGGGTTAAATTTGTCGACCGTATTAACGTAAAGTGCTTATTCAGTGACTGTCATTATGCTTCATTATTAATGAATTTAGGTGCCAGCCAGCGCTGGGTGTGGCCAATAATTGCCCGTGTGACACTATCAACCCTTGTGTGAAAGTCGACGCTTGTGTGACAGAATCGGCGCCTGTGCCAAAGAATCAACGTCTGTATGGCAATCGGCTCATGTGTGACATACCACTATCAATCGAACTTTTGAATAAATATATTCTTCCTAAATGTATTTGCGTGTTACGTATGATTAAAACGGGTTTATCTGTGTATTTTAATGTCACGTGTTTGTTCAGTTCTTTCGGCTGGTATCTGAATCTAACACTCCTTAAGACACAATTGCGACAGGAAATATTTTGTACCTTTGATCAGTGTTCTTCGCAAACCATTCATCTATCGAATGGATCACCCGATCTCCATTGATATTATAAAAGGAGTTGAACCCAAGCATCTTTCCATTAGGTCTACCACATCAGCTAACGTTATTTGTGCTAACGACCGCAAATATGTAAGGGATAAGTGCCTCTCTAAAAGGGAGATAATAATCTGACCTCCCGTACTCTGTGGGATATTTTCCCCAAAATTTTCCTCAATATTTAATCCAATACTATGTATATGTATATATTTTATATATGTATAGTAAGTCTCTGGCTGGAAATGACGCAATAAACTAAAAGCCTTTAATTTTCCAAAATGTCCAAATATGTTCGATATGAAATGAAACACCCGTTGTAAGAGAGCACTAAGAGTTGGTAGGTATATAAGGCTCTCCCTATCCTATAAGATATACCGACAAGGTGCCCTCTCGGGTTATGACCGGGATCAATTCTAGATTCTGTCTCTCGACGGACGTGGTTGCATCATATGTTTGGGGGATCCTTAACCCCTCTCGGCATTAGGATCATTTCATTCCCCCATTGATGGATTGGCGGAGACTGGGAACACAGGTAGCTCAAGAACTGACTATTGGGTTGGGAACCTGTTCAGTGGTGGAGTGGAGAGAACTTAAGCTTTAAGGATAGCTATCCCCTTAGAGGGTCAAAATTGGTCATTCTTTTTTATTACTTCATTCAAATATTCACTATTTCCTCTAACATTTGGTGAAAAAATGAAATAAAAATTATAAATAGAAGTGCTTCAATATTAGGATTAAAAATTTAGTTTCCAAGGCACTGGAACAATTAAACAGATTGCCTTAGCTTGGGCTTGGCTACTATTATTTTTGTCTGTTAAATTTCCCTTTCCAAAACTCATTTCCGCAGTATTATGGTAAGCCAATTATCTATTAGTCCTACTTATTTACATTAATGTCAAATGATCAAAACCATGCAAACATCCTTATTTTTGTTTCTAATTATGACAGTGACACTTCATTCAGACACCCGCCGTGAAGTAATCTACACAGGTGTAAACAAGTTTTGCAGGTTTTTTAAGTTTAAATTGGACTTTAAACCGACTTGATGAAAAAAACTTAGTGTAATAGTTATCCAGAATAAACAGGAATTCGAGTAGGTCCCATTAGACAGATTAAAAATGTATTTGACAATAGAATTCAAGCAAAAAATAGGGATTAATTCATCAGATGTATAGCTGGACACATTTTGCCCGATTTCTAGCCTTTAAAAATCCGAGATTTAAATGTTTATTTCTTGAAAAGTATCCATGCTACGCTTTTGAAATCTGGCATGCTTGTTACTTATAAGGCGATCTAGTAAACTTTATCTCACTTTTTGTAAGTTCGCATTAGTTTTTCAATTATTCAACTTTTAAGACAAACAACCGTTAAAAGTACATTTTTTCAATTTATTTTAGTAAAATAGCTATAAAAACAAAACCAGGCAAAAATTTTAAAAAGTGAGACAGAGTTGACTAGTTCGAATTGTCTTCTACCAAGGTATACCATCAAAGTTGAAACAAGACCAACAGTTTTCGTGAAATTTCAATTGGAAAATGGACGCTATTGTTTTCATTTTAATTTTGTAAAATTGGAATATTTTCTACACAGTAGCAGCGTCAGTTATACAAATCATATAGTTGGAATCCCTACGATGTATGCTTTCATAAAATATATACTTTATTATGGTTATCTTGTATATTTATTGATACAGACGACAAATTGTCATGGGGGTACAAAAACTGCCTCTAAGGGAATAGCTATCCTTAAACGGACTGTCTGCCCAGTGCCACCAGCGCGAATGTCTTTTGTTCTATATTTATGCAAATATCGGTGTCTGTATTGTCATTGACGACAGCCGAAGGTTATTTCTTTCACATCTGTAAGAATGTTATTATCACGACATATGCTTGTGAGAATGTTGTTAGTGCCAACATTAGCTTGATTGAACTGAAATCCTGTAGAATTGTTTTAGAATTACATGATCCACTAAAGAGCACCAACCGCATGGGAGTGTTTGACTGTTTGCCCAGAGTTAAGGCCAGTACGCCAGACCAAGTTTTCCTTGTCCGGTTTTCATCTATCCGCGTGAACGGCTGACCACATTTTTATAAAAAATACTCTGGTTGACCAGTTTCTGGGATCGTGTGTACGAGTAACAAGCTCTAGTTGCTGGCAGCACTCGGTCATACCCGTTTATACTCGAGTATAGAATGATAACGTTGCCTTTCTCAACTCCGAACTACTTTTTCATATAGCGTGTTACAATGAAAATCTGGTTGCTTCTGAAAAACTAAGTCTAGGAATTTGGTCTGCTTCTTGGTCTCCTTGTTGTAATCCGCAGATCTAACATCCAAATGCTCTCCCGATGTTCCAGTCCCTCCTACCAGTATCGAGGCGACTGTATCGTCCCCAAAATTTACAAAGTTTACGTGGTGCAGAGGAGAGATCGACTTTACAATGTGTCCTAGCCTGTTTTTTATGACGTGTACACACGAGCAATTATGTAAAAATGAGCCTTAATCGATAACGTGTTAGCAAGTTACATCCTAAACGGATGAGTTATGAGGACTACACCATGCCTTATCTATTCAACAAATGTTAATATACTTACATACATGTTTATCTGGGCCCGTTTCCAAATGTTAGTAATCTTTTTGTATCCGAAACCGAATTCTCACAACACCCTTGTCAATTAGTTGTCCTGAAATATGGATAGTTAAATGCATGGTTACTTGGATAAATGATTTTTTAACAGATGCGAGAAACTGGTCCGATGATTTTGATGCCACTCAAAAAAGATTTGTTTTTTGGAAATTAAGACAAATGAGACCTGTCAACCGTTCCATCTGTCCTCCAATCTCCCTCAACCAATTTTACTACATTTTGAACAAGATGGTATGAGTTAATACCTGTTCAGCTGGGCCAGATGGACCGGCCACACAAACTGTCCCGCTTTTTCAAATTATCATCAGGAATACCTGGGATACCAATATACGGATATTCCATCAATTTACCACGTGACCTTTCCAGCCAATCATAATGCTACATACTGCACATCCCTGGGAAATACAGTGGGAATGATTTATTTACCGGAAAAGTACGATGGTAATCTTTTTGAATTAAAAAACTGTTTGCTAATGTAGCCAGTTAGTTCGCTTGATAAGATATCTTTCTGTCTGTTGCTTTTCGTATATTTTTTAAATATAAATTTAAACGATAAATCAGTAAATGGTCTCATCCTTGCAAAACGCAGTTTCCAATAGTGTGAATACCGCTTGACATAACTATTTAGTCAAGCTGCTCGGATATGCGACTTTTTTGCGCGTGAAAAAACTTTTTCTGACAACCTAACACCGCCATATGTACTGCCAAACAGAAGGTAACATTCAAATCAGCATAGTCGACTTCGCTTCTTAGCAATTAATGATAATACTCGTTTTTGTCGGGTTTACCAAGGGTAAACCCTACATTAGTATCACTCTTCAGTTTTTCTTTTTTCTTCTGCACATGTGTAGTTTTGATCTCCTGCCCGGAGACTGTTCTCATTTGATGCCCCTTACAGCATTCATGCTCCGGTAGCTTGTGCATTGAATGTGATAATTGGGACATTATCGCAGTAAATTTTATCTTTCCAATTTCTATTGAATTTGCCTTTCCAATTTATTTTATCCGGTATCATATTTGTTACGGCGGGAAGGGTAGTCATTCGGCACGGAATCCATGGAAGTTTTGTTGTAAGATCACAGAGCCAAGGTGGTGTTCACTTTAGATAGGGAATTGTCCTCAACACGTTTTTGATACACACAGCTGGTGGGGCTAATTTTTGCCTGAAAAGCGCCAAATTGACTATTTCTTTTAGTCTACATACTTGGTGATAATAATCTAATAGTGTAAAGAATCGATCAGATAAAGAATAAATCGAGGCCCACAGATAAACACGACGAGACTTACAGTGGTTCAGACCTGCCGCATTGGCTCATTTAGCATTTTTCGGTGCATTTGCAGTCGACATTTTCTCTTGTTGCAAATTTATGACACCTTCAACCAAAATCATATTTAGACTGACTATTTCAGAATTATTTGTTGTTTAAAATAGCTAAAATTGGTTTTGGTTAAAGGTGTCCTATTTTTGTAACAAAAGAAAATCTGCACCAAATAAGCTTTAATAGTGCATAAAAATAAGAAAATAAGCCAATGTACCAACTTTGGTGCGCCATAAATCCGTTTTCGTGCATCTGCAGCCCTTCATTATTTCCTGTCTTATAATTCAGCATGTAGGCTGAACAAAATGATCAAAATGATCACTTTTGATAAAAGTGAAAGTTTGGCCCTGCCCTACAAACCGAACAGCTTGAGGACGATTTTCTCCCTTAAATGATCACAAATATGGGACTAATAAACCCTTCTGATGCAAGTAAACCCGACATCAGTACTTTAAGTACTTTGATTTAAATTCGATAATCCCATAAGAACAAGCCCATTTTCATGGAGGCCGACGGCTACAACAATTGACACAAAACAGCAAAAAAAATCAATATAAAGGTAAAACAAGGCCGTATAGGTTAATATTGTATACACTGGATTAAGACGAATGAAATGTCTTAACATTGACCATTTCACAGAAATTCACATTGATTTGAGGGAAAGTTATTAATGTTTCAAACAATTATAGAGACTCTAAAATAGCTCATAGAGAAAAGGAAAAAAAGAGAAAATTAAAGCAGCAGTTGGCTGCATAGTTATAAGTAAATATTCGGAGAGAGTTCGCTGGCAGAAACACAAAATTAAATTTCGCTTTTCGGTGTCAACACGAAATGATGAGTAAGTTTCCTTTGCCTTTGACAATCAATATAAAATCCAATCTACCTCTTCACAAAATATTTCAAGACAAGTGTCCATTATCATGAATTAGGTAATTCTGAGAGGTTCCAATGACTTCCTACTACGAACCTATAAACCAGGCCGAATACCAATCGCGGTTCAGCACCCTTTCAAAACACATGGAAAATGTGAGGTGCAATTATGTAATGGACTAAGGTAATTGGAGGATTTACATTTCAGAAATAATTTGTTAAATCTCAGATAGAACTTTCAGCTGATAATAATAACTTCTAAGATAATTCAATAATATTATGTAATTGAGAAATCTCTCGTACATAATTACAAACATTGTTCGGTATTAACCATGCCGTCATCGCCATCAACAGCTCAAACTAGCTTTGCTGAAATAAAAACTGGGGCCTTAGCCCTGACTGTCCACCTGTATGGTTTGACGGACAATTTGATGAACAAGGCTGAATACTGAAAACTGAAACAGCCAATCAGAAAGCATCTGCGATCTATTTATATTTGATATAGCAACCTCTCATATAGGATTCTAAGGATTCTCTGTGAAGGTGGTCTCATTGTTGAACGTCGAATGTGGGAGGAGGATTTAAGAAATTAGAGGACGTTTATTTCTAGAGTTTTTTTTATTTCAGCATTCATTTGTTAGGTTAACAGAAGAGAGCATTTTAGCCTCTAATTCAATTTGTCATGATTACACATTGTTTGTGCCATATTCACTTTTATTCCGTTTTCGTTGCTTGCTCAGTTAAACTCATTACTTTATACTCGGTATCATATGTCCATCGATTCTTTACTTTTTCCAGTCATGATTGCAAATAATATAAATACATACGAGGGGTTTAACAATAATCTGTGGAATGTTTTGCCTTTCCGTGATATGGATGTTATCTCAAGCTTATTCGATAATTTCCCTGACCAGAATACCTATACCTCGAATACAGACTTTCAAAATTTATGTTTTAATCCGATTCAACTGAACTCCAAAGAATCAGCCGATTACATAACTGATGATAATATCCATGAATCTACCCACTGGAGTATGATTAATTCTCAATCAGAATATTTCGTCGAGGACTCCTTTAACAATAAATTCACTGAATTAAACAGCAACGGATCAGAAAACATATCGTTTTTACACATCAATGCAAGAAGTCTCAGAAAGCATTTCTCTGAAATACTTGGCTTCATTTCCAACCTTAGGTGTAAGTTTACTGTTGTTGGTATTTCCGAAAGCTGGTTAAATCCTGCCACAGAACAACTTTATGAAATACCTGGATACACCCCTTACTTCTCATCAAGACAAACTAAACGTGGGGGCGGCGTTGTTCTCTACGTCAACGACAATATCAAATCTTGCACTGTCAGAGAAGATTTATCATCGCATGATGACCAATATGAATCTTTGTTTGTTGAATATGACTGCCCTCCAACACTAAATGAAACGAACAATACAAAATCGGTTATCGGTATATTTTACCGTCCTCCAAACAAAAATGTAAATTATTTTAATGATAAATTATCATATATACTGAATACTCTCAAGCCCGAGAAAAAAAATGCATAATAATGGGGGATTTTAACATAGATTTATTTAAAACCGATCAACACATACCTTCCAAATCGTTTCTTGATATAATGAATTCTTACCATTTTTTCCCCAAAATAACAAAACCAACTAGAGTAAATTCCAGCACAGCAACTCTTATTGACAATGTTTTCACAAATTCCTATACCGAAACTCTACTTTGTGGCATTTTCCTGACCGACATAAGTGATCATTTTCCGATCTGCTATATTGAAAATCAATGTTTAATAAATGATCAGCAAAATAAAACCTTAACTTACCGACATGTCACTGCAGAACAAAAGGAGAAATTCTTAAATAAAATAGTAAATGTTAATTGAGATGAAGTTATAGATGAACCTGCTGATGTAAATCGAAGCTATGAACTATTTACGAACAAGTTTTCTGCTATCTATAATGACTGCTTTCCGGTAATGAATAAGATAGTAAGAAGTTCTAAAACGAAAAAACCATGGATAACTCAGAGTATATTGACATCTATAAATGAGAAAAATAGGCTTTTCAAACTTCAACTCACTCTCAATGATCCTTTACTACGAAAACAATATAGACAGTATAGAAATAAACTAAATCATACCTTAAAAATAGCTAAGAGAATGTTCTATCATGCGAAATTTAATGAATCCAACAATGACATAAAGGAAACGTGGAAAACTATCAATGAATTGTTGAATCGAAGAAAAACAAATGTTCTCCCTGACAGATTTAGGATAAATAACACTGATACAACTAACCCACAGAATATTGCGAATGGCTTCAATAAATATTTTTCTGCCGTTGCTTCTAATCTAGCCGCTAATATTCCCTTGGTTGGGGTAACTTATACTGATTTTCTAAGTGAACGCAACAATATTGCTTTCGAATTTCAACCATGTACAGTGGGTGAAATCCATGAATTGCTTCTGGATTCCAAAAGCTGTGCTGCTGGAACCGATGGTTTATCTATGTCACTTCTTAAGCCTGTACTCGATTTTGTTACTATCCCGTTGTGCTCAATTGTAAATCTCTCCTTTGTAACAGGTGTCGTGCCATCCTCAATGAAAATTGCTAAAGTTACTCCCGTTTTTAAATCTGGAGACCCTAGTCTGATAGAAAATTATAGGCCGATATCGGTTCTTCCATGTTTCAGCAAAGTTCTCGAAAAGTTAGCAGCAAAACGTATCAATGAATTTTTATGTACACACGCAATTCTTTGCTCAAACCAATTTGGATTCCGATCCAATCACTTTCCTAGCTGTTTTGTCTCTCTATGAATCACTGGTCTCCGCCAAGGAATTCAAACAGTACAGTATTGTTTCTTTTCTCGATCTTTCTAAGGCCTTTGACACTGTCAACCACGACATTCTTTCATAAGCTTCATCATTATGGATTCCAGGGCGTGAGTAACCACTGGCTCAAGAGTTACTTATCTGAACGCTACCAATCGGTCAACTTCAATGGCACGGCATCTGATTTGAACCTAGTTACCTGTGGTATTCCACAGGGATCCGTCCTTGGTCCTATATTATTTCTGATTTACATCAACGATCTCAATGTGGTTTCTCAACTTCTTAAAATTATTATGTTTGCTGATGACACCAGTGCTGTATATTCCCATGCAGATCCGACTACCCTATTTCAAACTATGTCAAACGAACTCTACTTAATGTACAAACTAAACTGGTCCACTCATATTAACGAAGTATGTAAAAAAATATCCAGAAATATAGGAGTAATCCATGTTATTAAAAACTGTCTTAACATGAAAACTTTACGTATCTTGTACCAGTCTTTAATCTATCCATATCTACAATATTGTAACCTTGGATACAATACGTATCACAGTCACCTTTTGCCGTTAATTAGACTGCAAAAAGGAGCAATAAGAGTTATTTCTTTAAGCAACAAATATGATCATACAGCTCCTTTGTTTGCAAAACTGAAACTGCTGACCCTAAACGACATTAATTCTGACCTTACTCTACGCCTTGCCCACAAATTTCTCTACCACCCTTTCCTTTTACCGTTTGAATTTCGATCCTACTTCACGAGATTGAAAGAAATACACCAATACCACACTCGTGGCCATGATCTTGACCTATATAGACCCTTTTATCGTACTGACCTTAGTCTGTACACTCCTAAAATAAAGGGGCCAAACGAATGGAATAAATTACCCTCGGAACTGAAACAATGCAGATCTATTTCTCTTTTTAAATCTAAGATACAAACATATTTATTGCAAAATACCGCTAATTAATATATTTTATTTGCAAAGCTGAGCAATTGCATCATACCTGTTGATTATTCACCCGAAATATAAACTTTGTGCTCTTTTATTCCATACCTCCACTATCATGTTAGACATTCTTTAATAGAAGCTGTCTTTTCTTTTATTATATCTTGATTTTGTAATTAATCAGGGATAATTCAAACAAACAAACAAACAAACAATACATGAAACAAAATTGGAGGGGAAGTTGACACCATACTCGCTATGAAAATATGGCAGCCATATATATGTATATCACTGAATATTCATAACCTACTGTCTTGATTGACCTTTTTGCCATATATCTTTTCTACATGGACACACTGCAGTGAACTAACTGCATGACTTTCTCGACTGGACGTAATGCAGTTTTTTGTTGCCGATCACGCCAAGCATGACGATAATGGAGTCACAGCGGCAACCCATTAAAACGTTTGTCACTTTCAGTCGGCTTCCTTGGATGGTCAACGAAAATTGCAAAAATGACGCCGCTTAGACAAATTCAGGCCCGGTATGCGGTATGCGCAACCACTCCACAAAGGTCAATGAATGGCCATCGCCGAATTATCTCTCCGACTGGAACCCTTGAAACCTAGAGCGACACGTTTCTTTCTATACGGTTTGATAATTTCAGTCTATTACTGTCGCAAGTATATGTTGCTCTCGCATGTCTTTGCAAACGGAAAGGATCAGAGGCCGTAATGCAATATTTCAAACGAAGTTCATAAATTAGACCGAGAGAGGATGCACCAAATGGTCCCGTTCGGACATCGAGCTGACCAGTTTGTGATTATTACATGGAAGAGTAGGGTATCCGGGTCAGCCCAGTGGTGGCAGGTCGGAAATCCGTGCGGGCATAATGTAGCTACATCGATTTTGCCGTGAACAGCGATGATACTAATTTTCCGAAAATATATAGGGGTGAGGGGAAAATGTGATCATTTGTGCTTAATCGGTTGAATCGGAACGACGGGTGTTATATATCAAAATAAATCTCATCCGTTCGACTAGAGAAAGAAAATAATCCAAAAAAATTCCCGATCGGTCCGCCATTAATCTATTTGCCCTATTTTCAGAATGGTACAGAATTATGGACCAATAAATTCTTATCACACGGGGGTACCAGACCTGGGGGCCACAAAGTCCCCCCCCCCCATTTGTCATTTTGGGGTCAAATCTGATCGACAAAAAAATGCCGTTTTTGAAAATTACGTCACGGTGACATCATAAAAGCAACCATCTTGGATTGTTTTACATTTTCTGTTAGAGCTTGACCCAAGGGTATAGTGTGGTAAGTTTCAGCGCCCTAGCTCAATGGAGTAAGAAAAATAATTAAGCGCGGGGAGCGAAATGGCCCCTCCCCAGGCTTCGCCCCCCCCCCCCACCAGGCCTGGACAGGTCTCAAAAAGCCCAGGCCAAATAGGGTTAAGTCATTGTGAAGAAAGTGAGTTGCAAAGAATCATAACCTCTCGAAGATAGGTACCCTCAATAACATATAGGCACACGTTGGATTTGGGGTTGGGATGCATTTCGTCCTTTCAGCATCGTCAGATGTACGACTACTGTAACAAATTGTATATGATGGAAAGCTGCTTCGGTGGCCTATCTAAATAAATGACTTGCCAATATTTTTTCACGTTAGATTTGGGGTTGGGATGCATTTCGTCCTTTTAACATCGTCAAATGTACGACTACTGTAACAACTTGTATATGATGGAAAGCTGCTTCGGTGGCCTATCGAAATGCATGACTTGCCAAGATTTTCGAGACATCTTAGTGAATGAACATTGCTGCAGGAAAACATCGAAATTTCGAAAACAAAATGGCCACCATTCATACAATGGTTACGAGCTGATATTACCAATATTACGAGCTGATTCAATGAGGCTAGAATCGGTTATTTTGGCGCTTTTTCGGAATGTCGAAATGTCATGGTACATATGAGAACGACATTAAGTACAAAGCAGGTGGACGTTCTGATTAGGGTTGTCATAGAATAGTGCACCACAATAAAAATTGCCATGACATCACTTGAAACCATAATAAAATCTCGATGGTTCACCCAAGGTTTGATATACATGATATGTAAGATATGTATCAGCAAGACGCGGAAATTCTTTAATGGACGAAGGCTGAATATTGAATGATGGACTAGACGCTTGTATTCGTTTTCGGACAGATCGTGCGATAAATAAACAATGCTTCAGAACATTTCTCAAAAAATCACAAGACCAAGTTTCGCATTGTTTTTCAGCAAGATCTGTCAGTGGGTTGCACCACTCTGTTTCCAATCTTCCATCTGTCCATGCGAATTCTGTCTTTGCATACGATGAAATAAAACCGCTTCATCGCATTCATCCGAAATATGCGTTTCGTGCGACAAGACGTCAATTGATATTTACGTTTCAGCAACATCTGCTTGTAGGTAGTGCCTCTGAGGTTCATTCCGTTCTTTCATGCTTATTCGAGGGAATTGTATGTCGTATATCGAAACGCTATATCGGATTTCTCTGAAATGAGGTAGTACGCTTTTGCGAGCTTTTGACTCCCTTTAGGCTCTATCAGTCAGTCGATTGACTTCAGTGAGGTTGACTGTCAAATATCCTACGAGAGCTGCTGTCTGTATGCGACCACGAGCATACTCTTTTCATTCAGCGATTCACATCACCAAAACAAAACCAAGTATAACTTCATGAATCGCTAAACAAGTATATGATTCAATCTACACAGTCTTATCTTCTTGTCAGTGTTAATATTTGCTTGCATCATACTTGCCATATCAACGTCTGTATGTAGCCTACGTGACATATTCCTCCCATTTATCACGGTGTTTTCAAACTAACATTCACTTATTTATGTATCCTCTGTAAAATCTTTGTCGGCAGGTATTGTAAATAAAAACGTAAGGGGATTTAGTCACTTCAGTCAGTTTGTTCAACGGACATTTAGCGGGTTTGATCTATTTCCATCGGTTGCGACCGAACGCACACAGCGACGAAAAAGGTCGACATCATTGTAGATTTCACCTACATGTATATACTGACTGATTGGTTGAGTGTTGGCAAACAGCCGTTGTCTCCCTCATATATACCCCCGACACCAACACCACCTTCAAAACTATCGCTGCCATTTCGGCGGGGGACCTAGCATTCTCTGGCGGCTTGTTCATGTTTCAATGAGTTTTTGGTGGTTAGTAAACTTGACATTTGCCCTTTTAGTCTCAACTTTGATGCTCGACATGATTTCGTGATTTTGGTCCCCAGTGACCTTGACATCTCAACAAATAATAGGGACCATCCAGACCCTTGAATGAGAATAATACAACAGGCAAAACTTTTATTAATTTCCGTGTTTTGGTTTTGGCCTATCCGGGCGAAATTGGAGAGAAGTCAGTCAATCAGTTAAAAAGTTAATCAATTTAATAATGAAAGAGTAATAGAAAACAACAGAAAGCGCATTCCATAGGGATTCGCCAGCTATAGCTGAAGCAGTTCAACGGGAAACCTGGGTCATGTCCAGACTCAAATTTAAAATCGTTTCATAATATTCTCTGTCACGATAAAGCGGAAATCC
The DNA here is from genome assembly GCA_036873755.1 of Hanleya hanleyi. Classification (NCBI taxonomy): domain Eukaryota; kingdom Metazoa; phylum Mollusca; class Polyplacophora; order Lepidopleurida; family Hanleyidae; genus Hanleya; species Hanleya hanleyi. Next base: position 30,182 of record JAVTVY010017676.1, read on the forward strand.
GGACTTAAGCCATCTGACTATACTGGAAGAAACACACAAATTAGAAAAGAAGAAGTAGTTTCTTGACAACGTCTCTCTGGAAATAGCTGCTAGAAATTTGGAAGGCGAGAATAATGCGCTGATAAAGCTTGACAAGAGTCTAGTTCTCAGCAGAAACAATAAGAGCAACAACATGACATCAACATGACAGACCATTCTACCAAGGATTCGACGAACGTGACGAGTGGTCAAAAATAACAGATTCCACGATAATTTTGGAGAAAATCTGATCTTTTTATCAGCCTTTTACCAGGCCTTTTATATGTCGCTGTCATATGGTGAACAAACTATCAATCTGAGGGGCCTTAACTTTCTTAATTTTTCGTGGGCTCAACGTCGAGCAGCCAAATTACTACTAACAAATCGATGAATCATTCCATATAACAGCCTATGTTATCCATATAACAGGCTTGTGTTGCCACTAACGAGTCTTCTGGTTTGGTCATTTCTTCACATACCTTCAAGAGCATTGCAAATTCAATGGATGTGGTTCAGGGTAACTAGTCTATATGCATAAAAGCCTTTAAAACTTTCTTGACAAAGGAGTTTTACCGAAATAGAAAAGTCGCTGAGTTGGACATCAAGACTCCGGTATGCATATCTCAGTTCCACTTGAGAAGGCTGGCTGTCAAATATGAGATATTCTGCTCATATTAGCATAACCAATAACTGATGATACACGCGTAGCCTTAAATATTGGTATTCTCATTGATGGGATCTTTAGAGAATATGAATCCGAGCGTTCACATCAGCTACGACTCAAGCTAGTGAAAAGGTTATCTCGGGGAAGAGAAATAAATTACCCAATTTTGGATCGATCAAGCGTCAAATCTGGATTGGTTATAGTGACGGGGAAGGTGTGGCGATTTCGAACAGCACCCTTTGCTACATGTATTGTCGACAACTCCATATGACTCAAATTAGCTACTCAGCTGGTTTGATTAAAATAATTTCTTTCCATCACGACTTGGTTTCAGATGAATGTTTGACCCGCCTTGCCCTATATTCAATCTCATAGCATACCGGTGTTATCGATATAATGTTTTGAATCTCTAGATATCGTCGAATGAGATCTGACATAATAACTCGACCTCTATGTTATACATTAAGGGGATGGAGGACGTGCATTACTAGAATGTTGAATTTTTAAATTCGGTATGTATTTATCAGATCAAGAGAATCGAACCAGGCGAAAATCAGGCGTGAGGTACATGATGTCCGAACTTCCACCAAATAATATAACAAAGTACAGCGAGTACCATCCTGTGCGGTCATTGTATAGATACATACATTTATAGCAAGTTTTTCTTCGAAATCTTTGGTCATAAACACAGTTCAGTTCAATTTAGCTTCCAATTCATTCTGAAATGAGGTTGTGACAATTCAAGGCCCTGACGAGGAAACTGATGACATACTGGAATATAATTTGCAGAATACTGTAGCATGTGCAAGAAACGATGAGAATGTCCGAGACTGATCTTACGGCAGTGTATATGGACATGTTTCAATTTATGTTACGTAAAATGAACGTTAGCTAATTTATAATACACAAAAATAATGTTAGGCCTAGTATGCAAGACGAGAAATGATATTGTTATACGAACAAGTAATAAATTTGCCAAATTTCTCCATTATGGTTATTTCAAGTTTGATTTGTCTTTATAACATAGCCAGCAGTATATGCAAGCGCTCTAAACCACTCGACCACATCAGCTTCCACCAAAAAGGAAGTTCGGAGATCGGAGTGTAGATTACGTACATTTACTATCCCTCTAATAGAGTGAATAATAACACAGCTCCATTAAATATGTAGGTAACATTTGCATCCAATTATTTTTAGGATATAACTTTCTTGGTAAAGGCCAAATACTTGTGCTGGGTGGGCCACTTACTCATCATCAAAGTATCATCCAGCAAAAGTATGCGCGCTTCACCAAGAATGTGACATTCTAAAATGTCTCAATGGCATTATTATGTATAAGACGATATATGCAAAAAATATTGGAGGGTCACTATATTCGTTATAAAAATAAAAATATCATGCAATAACCATAACATTGAACACATAGGGAAATTGACTTTTTTCTTGCCTGGAGCTCATTATATGAAACGTCGTCATGTCAAATGTTACCATTCTGGCTATAAAATATCAAAGACGTGTGGTTCTTGTAGATTATGTAACAAGATCAGGAGGGGGGCGGGTTGATAAGTTTGTCTTTTTGTTGAAACTGAAAACGGGAGAAGTTTTGGGGGGGGTATCACAAGCATAATCTTCAACTTGGAGGGCACTTCACGTCCCGACATCATTTGAATCTAAAATGTCTACTCTCTGGTCAGACCTATCCCACCATTCAAGCTCCAGTAATAAGCACAAATGGTTCTGCTGTGTCCGCTATCCGTCTTGTGTTACTTTGAAGCTATTTTGATGTGTCTGATGTGTTAAGAAGTTAAGTTTGGTGTGAAAACGTCGAAAAATCTGCATGGTATGGCCAATAAGAAATAAAGGTCCTCCACTAGCTTTTCGAGTAGGTCTTCTTCGATACTCTCCGCTCTTTATTTTTCTATCGGGGTTGCCGTCTAATTTTCCGGCTTGATTATGTTATCACTGCTGGGTCTTTGTGATAATTTCTGAAGGCCACGAAGGGATTTACAAAAGACCATTACTACATCATCTCAGTTGGTTTAGTTGTCGTTAGCTATTTCCGATCACACGCGAGTCTAATGGAGTCAAAGCATCTCCCAAACAGGTTTCTGTGTTATAGCAATATCAATCCGGTTATTATTCCTGGAATACCCGTGTTCGCAATAATGATATTACAGTGACAATCTCTCGGTAACCTCAGTTGTTCAAAAACCTATCATCAGAAGATGAGGAGCATTGTTGGAGTTTTATCGAGGAAGATGCCATGAGTTTGATAAGCTCCTAATTACTCTTTTGTCTGCAGTGGTGTCCCGGTGATATCTTGCTGGACTGGCCATTAAGCCACAAAGGGCAAAGTCAGTGAATGGTTAGGATCTATTTATCTATGAAGGGGGTAAGTAGCATTGCGTTTAACCCTAGGATCTCTAAGAGAGCTATGACATTGTTGCTCTAGAGCAGCTATCAGTATATCAGTATATTATATGGGAAATGCAAGCGTCTCCAATACAAGCGTCTTCAATATTCATCCGTTATCCACTAAAGAATTTTCGGGTCCATGACCCAGTTACCTATTCCATATTCCATATAACGACATTAGTACCACAATTCAACAAAGGAAAAACAAACAAACAAACAAAACAAAACAAACAACAATCATATAATACATAAACATAGGCTAGTTTCCTGCAAGAGAGAAGCGGTCAGCAGTTTTCAGTGATACCGATGCTCTTACCTAGTGTAGCTGCGGTGCACAAGTTAGTATCGTTTAGGTTTATCCGAACCTTTTCGTTTATATAACAAGCTACATCAGGACCATCGCCTAGTTACCGGAGTTACTGATACGATACAAACAGATAAATTAAATGCTTGTTTTGATATCAACCCGGGTATAAGACTAAATTGTCCTATGAGTCGGGGATCGCAGGCTGGGGGGTGATACCTGATACCTAAAAATTATGTCATAAACCTACTTGTCATATACCAGTTAGACACATATCTATTGTTGAGTGGTAATCATCACATTATGGATCCAGCTGTCGGCCTCATTTGCCTACTTCGAATCTTTAAAAATTGGACCATCGGAAGAATTTTGCTACAGCACCGGAACACAATTTCTGCGCCGAAATCGGTGATAGGAAAGTTACAAAAGTCGTGACCGAGCTTACCCCAACCACTAATGAAACCGACAGACGGCAAGAACATCGTCACACGTTACCATGAGAATCCTGATACACCTAGCGTTGATCTGTGTATTTGTGCTGCATTATGCCTTTAACCGACCGACCTCACTCATTTTCTTTGGAGAATGGGCTCACTGTTCTGTTGATTGAGGGCTTATTATCCGAGCATAGATTTCCTTGAATCTTCGAAGATTGTAGGGGAAATATTATCACAAAACGGACCACTTTAGTCACAATTTTCCATCGTGAATTGGAATGCCTCATGCATTCACTGTGACTCGTCTTTAACAGTGGAAATTCCAAGAATCTAACATTTGTCCCTGTGCCAGATTTCAATTTATCCAGTCCAGTTCATTTTGCGACATCATTTCAAATTAGTCATTTTATTGCATTATAAGGACTGAAAAAAGGTGTGGTGAATCTCTAATCATATAACTACCAATGAGAAGAAGGTAATTAAGTAGGATGACGATACTGATGACACCCTCAAGTTTTTGACTGTCCGTGAAATTCAGGCAAGGCATGTGGAAAGAAAACATAAGGAATGCCGACAAACATGCTAGCCCCTTGACCAGACGCGATATTCGTCATATAATGTTACCGAAATGGTAAATACGTGAGAATACTTATTCATTTATCAAAACGGGCATCCTGTCCTGTTCTGATACCAAACTGCACTGATATGAATTTATAAACCACATAGAGCAGAGTAGCTATGTGTTCAAATTCGTCATCGAGTCGGCGACTATTACTTTGATACCTTCACCCAAGGATTTCCGCTGCTTTTGCTTGAAACCAATGACTTCTCTGCATCTATCAAACCGAATATCTGTCATTATATGTGCAGGGTTTTTTTTTTCAGAGGTACATATTGACTGTTGACGGTTTATACCCCTCTCCATTTTTCTTCTTAATATCCAGAAAGAAGCTGGCAATATAATATTTAAGTTCAGTTGGAGGAAAAAGTTCACGGTATTCAATTCTGACTTCTCAGGTAAGTTTTGATGAGAGCCATGCAGTCGTTTGTTTTTCACCTGGTGTTATCGTTCTCTTGAACGTGGAGATTCTGATCCCTGTCTTCAACACCATGTCATATTTGTGACAGTTTGGAGTGGGCGCTGGTTCTAAAATATCAAAATGTAACATTTTCCAAACTGGCCAATAAATTATCCATTTTGTTTTCCTTTTGATTTTCCTTGAAGCAGACACCGCTATTTGTAACGGGTTCTGATATCGCTACAGTAACGATATCGCAAATTGCCATGTTATCACTTTTATGACTGATATTTTTCAATATCCCATTCGTATGTATATAATAATATATGGAGATTGTAAATTTCCATAGCAACGTTTTCTTGTGATGGAAGAGGATATTGACCGCTTACCAAGGAACGACTAAGGCATTATTCTCCCCTAATACATCCATGACTACAAGACCGTCCCTGATTGTAAGTGATTACTATGGAGATCATAATCTTGAACGGTTTTCTTAGTGGACTAGGCGAGCCAACAATGTACATTACAGGATCAGAATATGAAATATGGTATGATTGTGGATGCCCTATATCTCATCAAGTAAGTCTGATTAGCTTAGGGGACTTTCATCAATATGACGTCTCACATTTTTGTTCATTTTTTAACATTCCTGTGGTTCACTAAAACTATTGGAAAGAGATGAAACTTAATTGTGATGGAATATACTTCCAGGATGACATGGATGCAAATGTACCTCGTTCTCTCTTCGATGAATTTTTTGACAGCTGGCCGATTATACCTTCCGAGGAACTAGTTTAACATTATTTCATTTTGTTTTAAATATGTGAAAACACCAGTAATGTCAATCCCTTGAGAAAGGATGTGTTGTTTGTGGGAGCGGTAAGTCAACATGGAAGAAGCCCGCCCACCGAAAGGCATGTCGGTATGCACTCTAAGATGCATTTAGGATGTGAGCACTTCATATACATATACGCACAGCCAGAAGAAAGGTAACAACTATCACCCCGAAAAATTATGATTTAGAGCCATCACGTTTTTTTATGATCACCTTTATAAATGATGACCATCACCTCTGAAGTGTGATGAGCAATGATTGTAAATTTAGGTCATCACCTTTTAAGGGTGATGAGACAACATCATCGCCCTTAAAAGGAGATGGCCGTCACCATTTAAATGTGATGGCTCTAATTCATCCGCTTTTAAAGGTGATCATTAAAAGGTGATGGGCCATCACCTTTTTTCTGGCTGTGCGCGTTAATGTCTAAACAAATTTAAATCATGTTCACTGCCTCAACACTAGCAAGTATAAACACGTAAATGACATGAAGGATTCGTGTATTTGGCGTCAGACCGGAGTTAATCATCGGAGCCCTCGACCTACTTTGTTTAGAAATTTGAGAGCAGATCTTTGCGGATTTTATAAGCTGGGATTTTTCAGCATTTCTGATAAATTTGATGTTTCGAATTGCAGATGAGGCTTCAAACTGTACTTCCTGATGTTGCTTTGGCCACTTTGAGGGAAAGCATGGTGGAAGGACACATGAGGAGTGGAGGTGAAAAGGCTCTCTGTTTACAAGTTGAATGGCGTTCGGCAACATCGGTCAGCTGTCAATGACGGCAACTTGAACTTTTCATGGTCAATGTCCGTCAAGACTTTCACTGTTAATATCCCACAAGGTAAATATTGTCATATGCCAAGTGGATTTATGCATCGTGACTCTTCTGGATTATTAGCGGAATTATTAGTAGACTGATGCCTGTCACCTCATATTTTCGCATTTGACCAGAGCACTTTTAATCGTCACTGTGGCTATAGTTTTGACTTGATCAGCCTAATTGTTTTTCAGGCTGACTCATAAATAATATGCAAATATTGTGAGTATTCCAAATTCAGGCTATTAAATTTTTAATTAAATTGAATTATTTTTTAACTTAATTTTTATTAATTTTTCAATTATTAAAAAAAGCCCAATGTGGGGTTGAATTTACATCATAATGATAATGATGTTAACTTCAGGGACAGGGATCAGATCTGAACTGTCGGCGACAGCTGATATGTGTGTCCAGGATGTCCTTTTTTAAAGTGAGTCAACTTCCGTCTCTTTTCACCCTTCATGTCGGTTAATGTAGCAGTGATGAGCAAGTGAACATCAGATATGTTGGCATTGGATTTTATTCCCATTTTTATATAAAGAGTACAACAAAAGTAAGTTCCCCCAAAGCGCTGCTTGATATGTCCCAAGATATTCGCCCGATCGCGATGAAAAACTATCCCCGTAGGCAAGCCGACACGGTGTTATCAAAGATTATCTCTAATGAGCATGCGCAAATTGGAAATTGGCAAATGTTCATTTCATCAAACATTCAACATGTTCACTGGGTGTCTTGACGGCCAGTAATCTTTAAAATCGCGTGTAACCACCACGACACTGAATCACATTCCGACAACGAGCTCGCATCGTGTTGATGAGGCGTGTGATCCGATTTTGCGGGATGGCTAACCACTCCTCCTGAAGCAGGGGTCTCACATCATCAAGATATGACTTCATCCTAACTCGACGATATACCGCTTGCTTCAACTGATCCCACAATCAATGGATTGAGATCCGGAGAACTGATGGGCCACTGCATCCGCCCAATGCCGTCAGTTTGGAAGAAGTTATTTATAACCCTTGCCCGATGTGGACGGCCATTGTCGTCCATGAAGATAAATCCATCACCGACGGCGCCTGCGTAGGGTAAAACCTGTGGACGGAGAACTTCAGCAACGTAGCGATTGGCGTTCAAGTTTCCCTCAACAGGTACCAGATCGGTTTCGCCTGTGGTACTAATGCCTGCCCAACCATTACGCTGCCACCACCAAAGGCCGTTACGGGCTCCAGGCAGCACTCTGCGTGCTCTTCACCATGCCGACGCCACACACGCCTCCTACCGTCAACATGGCGGAGACAGACACGCGTTTCATCGCTGAAAAGAGCATTGGCCCATTGCTGTCTAGTCAATCGAACATGATATGTTGCCCACCGCAGACGCGCTATCTTATGACGGCGAAGCAACAAGGCTTCCTTAACCATGTGCCTAGCACATAATCCGACGGCTTTTAGGCGTCTCCTAATTGTTTGGGCACTCAACCTCCTAGCTCCGGCACCAGCATCTGCTCGAATCTGATCTCGGACTTCTGGTGCTGGGATTTAGAATGGGAGTTAATTGAATTTAGAAACGAATTGAATCCGCGCCACATTCGACAAAGATTAACACTGTCACCCCGCATTTATCTTACCGATTACAGATTTTTCAGAGGAAACATTGATTTTAGCGTTTCTGTTCCAAAATTCAGTTTCAAAACATTTTGAAATACCTGAATTTGACCCTTGTGCAAACAGGTGAGACGATTCTAGTTTTTTTGTTTGCCATTTTCAGTCTCTTTTTTCAAGACACCGATCGCGCGTCATGCAAAGAATGATCTTGCCACTAAGAAAATGATTGGTCGACGAAAATGGTTTTCGAATTTTTGTGGCACACGCAAACCCTCATACCTGATGACCTTCTGTTCATGGGTGCGACGTTTGCGATTCGCCGATCTTGTCGTTGCGTGGTTGCCCTGGGCATTCCCTTATATGCGTTGTAATTCCACTTCTCGGCAGATCCTTCACATCGCCAGTTTGGAGAAATTTGACTTGTAATTTACGAATGGCATTAGATGTCATCCCATTCGACGTACAACCTGTTAGGCGTGTTAGCCTCCAAAAGGCCAATTGCAATAGCCCTATCCTTATTCGATAACTGAGACATGGTTTACCACAGAAATTTGCAACTTTTAACGCCCAATACTTGCGGGGATCAATATGGGCTTTTCGGGTATGCGACCGTGTTTATTGGCCATCTCGGACATCACATTACCTGATGCAGGGCATGTGAAAACGCATTAATTTCTTGTGGTGTGAGTCATGCCCTGAACGCACAACCACACGAATCAGTTTTAGGACTGGGCGATCGACATTTTGACATTTTCAAGCTGACATCATCAACACGATGCGAGCTCGTTGTCGGAATGTGATACAGTGTCGTGTTGGTTGCACGCGATTTTAATGATTACATGTAAACATGTTGAATGTTTGATGAAATGAACATTTGCCATTAAAAAATCTTGTTGAATCTGTGTAATTCTCAAAATCGGACCGAGTTCCAGTTTGCGCATGCTCGTTAGAGCACAACTACACCTACAGGATAATCCTTGATACACCATGTCGGCTTGATTACTGGGATAGTGTGTGCACAATTTTATCGCGATCGGGTAAATATCTTGGGACATATCAAACAACGCTTTCGAGGGAATTTACTTTTGTTGCACTGTTTACTTTTTTCTATGTTTTTTTTTGACAGGTGTTGTCTCTTTGCAAACATTGCATCAGTTGACTTAAAATGAAACAAAAGGATATATTTCTTCAGTAGTATGAGGGAGGGGGTTCTGGTTCTTTATGTAGTTGGGCCCGCTCCACCCCCCTGGCGGGCCCCCAAACCACATTCCACCATACCTCAAGCACACAAGACTTCACGTAGCCGGCGAACCGCGAGTTGAATACTGTGGGCGCTCTTACATTCAACGTCCACGCAATAAATGGCACAGCAGACGATGGCCGACAGCAAGTCGAATCACCAGCAACTCGTCGACTCGGTCAGCGCCGCGATCGCCGAGACCATGAAGCCTTTCATCGAGACGCAGACCTTCGCCTTATCCGCGAAGTTCATCAACCTTAACTCCCTCCTTGCAAGCGTTCTCGCTCGCCTGGAGGTCCTCGAAGTCAGGCAGGCGACAGGGGGCACTAAGCGCCCCCGCCGCAGCGACCGCCAACAATGCGGCGCGGTCAATAGCAAGACCGCCGCAGCCGCCACCAACGACGACCTTCACGATCCCCATGATCCTGATGACAAGATTAAGAACGCCATGCTGTACTGTCGCCGCATGTGGGCCGACGACGAGGCCTTCCACGCAAAGTATTCATCCAACGCGGTCGAGGCCTCGATCAGAGCCGACGACAGGACGATGAAATTCGCTGAGGGATCGGAGGCCCGGCACCTCGCCGTGGGTAGCCTCGTCTGGGGGAAGTGTCTGAGCACCCAGTAGAAGGAAGACATCCGCGATGCCTCCGTCCGCTGGAAGGATGAGCGCGAGAAGCGAACGCTCGAGTAAGCTCGTCGTGCCGGCCGGGCTCTCCTATTAGACATACTCGTGGCGATGAAGGTATTCCCGTTGCGACATGAAGGGTCACAACGTTTGTGTTTGGACACAGCTCTTTGTGAAAAGAGCAGCTGCGGCACTGACTGTAAGGTCCACCTGACAAAGATCCACCAAGGCTGTAGGATTCCGGTGCCCTGTAGATTTTGTAGAAGAGGTGTTCAGAGTGACATACAGCTTTGCCGGACCTGTGGTCGAGACAAGATTCGGCACAGACATATAGCCTTGGAAAAGAGGGCTAGGCAGCAATTTCTTGCAGGCCGAATATGCAGTATACCCATCCGGCAACATGACTACTATGGTTGAATACAATGATCAGTTACTAGCTGAAATGCAAACACCAGAGCCAGTACAGAGTGTTGTTCACAACATCCTGGATGAACCAATCCCAGAAGCAGTGAAGAAGCGCTTGCTAAAGCCCTTACTGGCAGGGAATATCGACGTTCCCCTCCACCTCGAAAGGCGCGCGAGCGCAGGGAGAGAAAAAGGAAGGTCATTGGGGAGGAGTTTGGTCCTCATCTCCCCTCCAAAACTTTCCGAACTACCCAGGAATAACAGAAGGAGATCATGGAAGTGTTTAAAGAGGAGAAAACGGAAGAGCTTGTCTTCCGCCGTACCACCTGGGTCATCGGAAACTACCTGCGGGGATGGCAGATAGATGTCTCTAGGCCATCGACCTATCCGCGAGTGGGGCGCCACCGACCTCAATCGGGCCCTGGCCTCCGCCGCAGGCCATCCCCTCGGCGCAGACTCAAGAGCTTTCTTGGAGCATGTGCGCCTCTAGATCCACCAGAAACTCACAGAAGAGATTCTAGCTCTCAGAGGAGTCAAGTTCCAGCTTGCTCTTAAGATTCGGTTTCGAAAGGATCACCCTGATGGCGGCGAGGTGTACACAGATCATGTGTTCCGCCACAAGCAGGAGGCTGTCCTACAGGCCAGTGAGATTAATGAAGCACTAGACAGAGCATTCGCCATTATCCTCGATTCGATCGAGAAATGGACGCAGAGAGGCTCAGGGTGGGTTGTTGATGGAATCAGAACTCTCTGGCTGGACATTGCACGTTACCAACCTCAAGGGTGTAATCGTCCATAGGCTCAGCAATCAGCCCTTGGACATGCCCAGGATCAATCTCTTGCTGATCGAGAAGGCTGGCAAGTTCCACTACACCTGGGTGAAGGACCTCAACCGGCTCTTGTATGATCAGTCAAAGCACCGCGAGTGCAAACACTTCTGCGAGCGCTGCCATCACGGCTACACCAGAGAAGACCTCCTGAAGGCCCACAAACATCGGTGAGGGTGGAGATGCCTGAAGAGGGTAAAAACAAGCTTGTCTTCCAGAACCACCACAAGCAGCTCCCAGCCCTCTTCGTATTCTACGCTGACATTGAGGCCCTCGCCACAAAGGTCGAAGGCCCCGAGCTCGACCCCACGAAGAGCAACACCCAAAAAACACAGCAGCATGAGGCTTGCAGCTACTGATACGTGGTTGTGCGCTGTGATGGTCAGACAGAGCCGCCTGTAGAATACCGGGGGCCCGATGCAGCAGAGCATTTCCTCAGAGCAACCCACTAAGAGGAGCGTAAGATCAAATGGGTGTTGGCCAACCCCAAAGCCATGCGGATGACCAGAATGGACTGGAAGGCCTATAACTTCTATTTCTCTTCACGTGTGCGAGAAGCCCCTCTTTAAACCCACACACCGAGATGGAGTGGGTATATTCGACCCCGATACTGGCAGATTCAGAGGTCTGGCACACGAGGACTGCAAATATGAGAGTAGAGCAAAGCTGGTTGGTCACTTAGCACAACGGTGAAAGAAGGACAAATTAGATAAAGCTGCAGCGGTAGAGGAAAAAGACTGCAATATCTTGCTCTATCAGAGAAGGCTCTGAGAGCGTGAAAACTTTACCGATGAAGTTCGCGACCACTGCCACATCACAGGGCAGTACCGAGGTGCCGCCCACAACGCCTGTAACCTCAAGCTGCGGTTAAACCCCAAAACTATCACCATGCCGCTTGTCTTCCAAAACCTGCGGGGCTATGACTCCCACCTCCTGATGTAGGCCATCTCAAAGGTGGATGGTAGGGTGACCTGCATCCCAAACAACACCGAGAAGTATATTTCCTTCTCCCTAGGGCAGCTCCAATTTATTGACAGTGTTCAGTTCCTGCTGGCCTCTCTTGACAGGCTTGTTTCAGCTAACAAACCTGAGGCCTTCCAAATAACAGCCCAGTACGAGCCCAGCAGAGAAAGGTGTGACCTTCTGCTGCGCAAAGGCATTTACCCATATGAGCACATGGACTCCTTGGAGCGATTCACAGAGCCTCCGCTCCCTCCAAAGGAGGCCTTCTACAGCAAACGCACAGATACGCACATATCGGAGAAGGACCATGCTCAGGCGCAAAAGGTCTGGGGCATCTTTAAATGCTTCCCCCTGGAGGACTACCATGACCTATACAACCGCACAGACATCCTTCTCCTGGCTGATGTCTTTGAGACCTTGATGTCTTTGAGACCTTCCGAAAAACCTGCATGCATCAGTACGGTCTGGACCCCGCACACTACTACATCAGCCCTGGCCTCTCCTGGGATGCGCTGCTCAAGAAAACAGGTGTGGAGTTGAAGCTGCTGACAGATTATGACCAGCACCTCTTCATCGAGAAGGGGATGCGCGGCGGGATCTCCATGGTCTCGAAGCGCGACGCGAGGGCCAGCAACCCCCGAGTTGACGGCTACAATCCTTCTAAGCCAAACAGCCACATCCTCTACCTGGACGCGAACAATCTACCCATAGTCGCGCTATAATCGTGGGGCAGAGGATGACGATGTGCTCAAAAACACTATGGAAGTGGCCTTCAAGTAGGTCAAGAGCGAAAACTGTCTTGCCACACCCTGTCTGGCCACATATAATAGCGGAATGGGGGTCGTTGGGAAGCAGCGGGGCTGCGCCATTAATTGAGCACTTCTTTGAGTCGGCCATCCTCGATGTTTATTTGTGCATCCACAGATAAACAGATAAAACGTTTACAGATAAACGTTCAATGCGCCGGGCGGCTCTGCTTCCTTTGTGATCTGGATGGTGATGCCCTCGCTGGCATTCACCACTCTTCGTCCGTGGTCAGGAACTCCCCCAAGGAGACGTCAGCCAGATCCAAGTCTTTTGCGGCCATTGCAACCACGGATTGGCGTTTGCTACTGGCTGCGAAGTTTTTCTTGGTCTCATCCCACAGCTGGTGTGCTCTCAGTCCTTGACTGTACAGCTGATTCGGCACACCCTCGATGCACACCTCCACCTTCGTGATGTGCGGATTGTATAAGTCTTCAGTGTCGCGATTCCAAGGGACAGGGTCTTCGAACAGCATGAGGATGCCCTTCATGCTGCGAGCGGGCACATTCAGGTTGATGTTCCAGAGAGTGTCAGACTTGTTACGTGTTAGTTTGCGATGGCGGAGCACCCTGTCGTAGAGGAGGGCTAGGCGTCCTGCATACTGGTTTCAGATCAATCTGGCGAGATCAATCTGCGTGACCATTTCGAACTCTAGACAGATGTTCTCAATATTGTAAACTGGCAGCTGGATCACCCTCTGTGACGATCACGGGACTGTAATCGTTAAATGTCAGTTTGTACTCCAGACGATCGCGAAGCGCACTTTGGTAGAAAGGCATCTGGCTGTCCAGCAACTCAAAGTCAAGCGGGACAAAGAATCGGTTGCCGTATGCCCGTGCTATGGCTTTATTTGTTTTCGTGTCTACAGCATCCACGGCAACAACTCGACGCTTTGTCGTGTTCTGGTTTCTGCTGGTGGCGATAGCACACAGGTGGCGATAGCAGTGGTATGCTCATAACCTCATTGCCGCTGATTTTGATTGTTGTCTTCTTTATGATTGCGCGGTCCAGATTCTGAACCGCGGTTCGTTTCGCGTCGGATGATTTCAATTCGATGTTGAAGGCGAGGCGAGCGGTCTCCGGAATGATAACATCGTGCGCACCGAGATTGGGAAAACGCACCAGTAGCTGTTGGCTCGCGAAGTCTGCGGTAGGGATTAAGCTTGCGACCGTATTCTGAAGAAGCCATCTCGCCAAGGTGATATTGAAGTGATAAGCTGTGATAGACTATGATGTTGGTACCGGCCGTCTCGAAGAGACAGAAACGAGGAGGGACTAGGAAACGGACGATGTCGATTTGTCAACCGGCAGCAGGGGCCCTTCGGACGCGCAAGCGCAGGAAGGCGACCGCTTTCCTGCCACTCTCTCTCTTCAACAAGAGTTAGTCCAGACAATTGTCGATGACTACTACAACTACCAGGCAGAGAAGGGATTACTCCTAACCTAGGTAGGGATTACTCGAAGTTTGAACTCACGACTGACGGAAAGCTGTTTATAGACTGGCGCCGTCAGTCGTCGGCAAAGCTGCCCCCTCAGGCTGTGGTAGCTCTACAGACAGCGAGCGAAGAGCTGGGTGGGGCTGCAGCGGCTGTCGAAAGCGTTGAACTCCAGGACCTCGGCGGAAGAGCCAAGGCAGCCTCAGACGCCGTTCAGAAAATGGAAACGGCCTTCACGGACGCGCAAAGTCCTCGGCACCATGCGTGACCCCCCTTTAAATCTCCGAGAGCTGCGGTGGGCTTGACAAGGCTTTCCAGACCATTCGGGGTGAGCTCACCAACAACCTGGCCAAGCTGTCAGCATTGGATGACCGCATTGCTCGCGAGGAAAGAAAACTGAATGAGACGGACGTAGATGAGTTCTCTCGAAGGCGCGTCGCGGAGCGTGTTCGAGAACTTAAGGATGAGCGGACCGCCCGCCTTGAGGCTGCAACTGCCAGTCGGGAGGCTCTGCGCTCACAGATTATCCGAATCCGTGAGACGATAAACCGCGTCCTCAACGAAGACTGACTTCGCACATTGTTCAGAGAGCAGGGGATAACCATTGTTAGCATCCTCCTAGTGCTTGCTTTGACGGGCAGGGGTACCCCAGGCCCAACGCCGACTCCTTCCAAGCCAGTCGTTCCGACGAACGCGACTGTAAAAGAGTGGGTCAAAAAACGCCTACACGCCCTCGGCCGAATCCTTGCGCTGGGTCCACCCTAGTGCTTGCTTTGACGGGCAGGGGTACCCCAGGCCCAACGCCGACTCCTTCCAAGCCAGTCGTTCCGACGAACGCGACTGTAAAAGAGTGGGTCAAAAAACACCTACACGCCCTCGGCCGAATCCTTGCAAAGCTTGCTGGAAGAGCCGCTTCGGCGCTGCCTGGCATAATTGGGAGCATTGTTTCCTGGCTTTTTAGCCTTATGTGGAAAACTGCTGGATGGCTTGCAGAGAATATGTGGTCCTTGGTTGTTGCGGCTGCGCGGCTGCTTTATGTGGTGACTCGCGACTGGCTAACGAAATAGCCAAATGGTCACCAGCCCAGCTACGATAATACCTACGATGATCGCGGTCTTTTCGTCGTCATGCTGACTGGGGATCGCGATGGCAGAGACATCTCGCGAGGAGTGAGCCGGCGCGGTGCTTGGCCACGCGCAGCTGTTCCAGCGGGAACCACTCTTTTTTCTCCCGTATCTGCTTCTGTGTTTGGGGGAGCGACTGTTATGTTAACGTCCGCGTTCTCGCCGAGTTTTCGAGGACACCGCATCCTCGATGTTGGCGAGATACTGTTTCTGTGCGTCAAATGCTGTGCCCACTCCTAAGATTCGTGTGCGCGTCTGAGCCTGAGCGCCGAGAATGGCTCATACACACGTTCGAATGGAATCATTAACACGCTTGAAGCTTGCATGTGTGAAGCCCTGCGATCTGTCCAGCATGAAAGCCTCCGATCCCTGCGCAATGTAGTCAATGTGAAAGCCGTTTTTTTCGGTAAGTAAACGAATGCCAGGTTGGGTCGTACGGTTTTGGAAGTCGCATGTAGACTGCGCGTGTGGCATGGAAGTAAATCGTTCCTATGCCGTCGTTTTCGCTCGGCTTCTGTCTCTAGTCGGTGTGCGGCGACACCCCAAACTCTGCACAAATGCGCTCATATGCTGTACGGTCAAATAGATTGTTAAATTCCGCACAGGCGTCGTCTTGAGGGAGCGGGGCTTGAATCTCTTTTGGGATCCGCCTGATCTGAAAGTACACATCCGCCTGATCTGAAAGTAGCCCGGGTGTGGCTAGCATTTCGTGCGGTTCCGGCTGCCGTTAGGTGATCGCTCACAGACACGCCGCAGCCGGTCGTGGCGCATCACACGGCGAAATTCAGCTGATTCTGTCAAAACGGCAAGGGATTAGAGCGCCACGCCTGAACTAGCTGGTCGCTATTCACTTTAGGCAGACGGTATTTCACAAATACATCAGGAAACTGGGCCGCAAAGTCACCACCTGCTGTGTTCACCAGGATGCCTTGGTGAGTGAATGTCGTCCCAGTAACAGTAGCTGTTCCAGAGGTGTACACCCAGCCCGCCTGGTAGGTGACGTGTATATTGTAGCTAAAGGCGTGTCTATCCATGGCACATCTTTGAAGCCGGCTATGTATGTAACACTCAGCAACTTTCAAAATGGCGCGGCAGTTGACCTCGCGCATTCGCTCAAGAACCAAAACGGGCAATACAAAGTAGCACTGCTCGAGCTTACTTTCTACCCACTATGGGAGAACGTCCCAGCCGGAACTAGCTTCTCTGTCAACGGAAAGCTTGTAATTGTCCCTAGCGGTTATTACAATGTCTGTTCCCTTAATAAAGAGGTCTTCAAGCCACACGGGGCGGGCCTGGAGATAAACCATGCCACTGGTCGACTGAAGTTGACGACCGGCAATAACATACAACTGCTTGGCCTTGCGCTGCTCCTGGGGTCCTCAAACCCTGACATTACCCTGACTGGGACAATGCAGGGCGACAGCTTTCTCACTCTAGCACCCCATAAAGAAGTGTTCCTGGGTGAGGTGAGCACATCACACAATCTAGACAAGGCAGTCGAGACGGTTGGAACCTGCGTGGCCTACCCTTTCACTCATCTGTGACCGGTGAGGGAATAAACTGCGGAAAAACCATTTATTTTCCTATCCACAGTATAAGCCACTAATATCTGGCCCTATCCCGCAGCTAACGTTCTCCCTGTTGGATAAATCAGATACACTAGTAAAGACCGCTTATATGAGTGTAACTCTTGATATTCCTTCATGACAACGATGGTTGACTCCGCAGGACCCAGATGCAGTGATTTGGCCTTAAGCGATCTCGCGTATACCGTGGGGTTTGGCGAGGCAGGTTACAATGACCGCGTCTACGTCTTTCAGTTCAAAAACGGCTTATACCATCGAAAGAAGCTTACGCCAGGAAGAACCACGGATGTAAGTTTCAAAGACCTTGGAGATATTAGCACAGTAAACACACGGACGCACGGGAAATACAGTCTCGTGAAAAAAGAAAACGGACATTGGACTTCCGCCGAAAGTAACAATATGGGCTGGCTCACTGACCTTGCTGTGGTCGAATCGAGAGTTCAGATGGATAAACTCGGGGACGTAAGAAAAGTCGAGGTTTTAAATCGAGGTACGGCATTCCTATCCTACGGTCCGTTTGAAAACAACGTCAAAATACACCTCCAGGACGGGGAGTTCTATATAAGAAGCACTGATCCTCGAGGGGCTCTAGTAATGAATACGACGTTCCCCGTCCTGACCACTCTTCCTCCAGACTCAACCATCTTTGCTGCAATACTGTTACCACCTGCTCCCGCTCACGACAGTTTCGTGGACATACTAAACAGATTTTCATATAAAGTGGCAGGATAAGCACGCTAATCAAGAGTTGCGGATTTACATTGCTCTTAGCGCAAATAAAAGGCCTGTCGTGCATGTGTCGTTAGAGAGCGTACATACACGAGTAGCGAACGTTGTGGGCGTGGACAAAATATTCCTAGCCTGAAAGCGTTAGCTTAAAATGTCTCAAGGTGATCAACCGGCCCTTCGATAACCGTGAGTCAGAAATTATTGACAACGGAAGCCATTGAACGAGGCTGAATCCGCGCATGACTACAGGCTAAAGCACATCTGTGATATACAGTATGAACTCGCCCAAGATCGTGATTCACGGTCGAGTTTGTACAAAAAATACCGCAAAGCGGTGAATGCCGTAGATGGCGTTGACTCTGCGCTTGCCACAGTGGCTTTGGGTCTCGGCGCGACTGGGGTCGGCCTCTTGTCGACTATAATTGCCTCACCCGTTGTTGTGGCACTTGAAGTCTCGGCTCTCTCAAGTGGTTTGGCTGGTATAGCTTGCAAGTTTATATCGCGACGCCTGGCCATAAAATCTAGAAAACACGATGAAATTCGCGTCCTAGCAAAATTGTCTTCGCGTCTTCAAAATTGAATTCCATCGCAGATGTTATCTCGCAAGCACTTGTGGATAACAAGATTTCTGATAGCGAGTTCCGTCACATCCTAGAACAGAAATCTAAATATGATGCGATGAAAAACGCGATCAGGACTAAATCGTTGAAAGCTTCCCATATTAGCCAGGAAGAAAAAAACGAACTTCTGAAGCAGGGCAGGGAGGAAGCAAAGAAACAGTTTGCCAGGGCATTCGAAATAGAATCACGATAAACTGCTTTCTACAGGCGGATTATTAAAGACGCCATGCGCAGCTTGAGCCTTATGTGCTTGAGATTTGGTAGCATCTGGACTGGGGGCCCGCCAGAGGGGTGGGGCGGGTCCTATCAACGGGCTATCAACTGGCTATCAACAGGACTGTGCCAGGACGCTATCAACTGGCTATCAAATGGCTATCAACTTGACAGTGCCCAAACTTCACCGGCTCCATTTTTCTGCGTCTCACAGGCTGCTGGTTTTCCAGAGCCAACGGATAGATAGCGGCTCGCAGGCACCTGGCTATCGACGGGCTATCAACTGGCTATCAACTTGACTGTGCCAGGACGCTATCAACTGGCTATGTATTGGCTATCAACTGGCTATCAAATGGCTATGAACTGGCTACCGGCTGGTGGCTATCAAATGGCTATCAACTGGCTACCGGCTGGGCTGCATCGGTCTCCAAGTAGTTAGCAGTTCGGTCTCCAGTAATATGGGGTGGGGGTGTGCCAGAACCCCCACTCTCCATACTATTTTCTTCATTTTTGTTATGAGTTTTCTCACTAATAATTTTTACCAGATGTAGCCTAACTAAGCAGCTTTTAAACAGATTATATTTTGTCATATCTTGAATTTTTATTTTTCTTATTTTTAAGTTTTAAATTGAAAAAAAAATCATGAAAATTGAATTAAAATAATAAAAAATAATGAAAAATAGTGTCTGAATTAATGCTGCATATCTTTTATTATAGACAGAAGGATAGTCTGACCACTCTTCCTCCAGACTTTCCGCAAATCATTAATATTTAACTTTTTAATGCTCTTGGTATTTTTTCGTTTGTGTGATGAAAAATTTTAATGTGTGAACCTTGCCGAAATTCAGATTTTTATTTTTTCCGATCTGATCTCATATATGAGTATATAATAAGCTGACAAACAACGATGAGTAAAACAATGAATGATGATCAATGAAATTTGAGCCTGAGCCAACGCTATAGAGACAACGATGACATCAAGCATTTCTGTGGCATGCTGGACGGACTGGCCGGCCTTCCTCCCACTTGGCCGTGTTCAAGAAGGTATGGACTACATTCGAAACCCCACCCCTGATAATTTCGATGACCTGGTGGATTACATCGATGCAACACATGTTTCAGGTAAATAGCATCTTTGGTTTAAAATAATTAATTTTATACTGATAAATTATTATACGAGAATATTAACATAATACAACATGTAAATGTGTTATAGACTGGTCAAACAGTTGGTTTAATTCTGAAGTAATAAATCTGTTTTGTTTAATTCCATTCAGGTACCTTTCGTCGCATTGCCAACCGAAATGGGCCTTTTTATTATTTTAAAGTAGTGCTGTAACTCTAAAATATTGCATCTTGATAGTGGTATGATAATGATGATTGAATAAAACATAAAGCTACTTAATATCTACTGATTTGGGTGTTTTATCCTCTGGGTGCTTTGTCCACTGGGTGTTTTTTCCAAGGGTCTTTTGTCCTTGCGTGTTTTGTCCCCTGGGTGTTTTGTCCTACACGAGATGAAAAAATACTTACAGGTTAGTGAGATATTGTACTTTTTATTTGCATCCCAATATTAAGTCATAAAGGGGTACCTGTTAATGTCCCACAAGGTAAATATTGTCATGCCAAGTGGATTCTGGATTTTTGACGATTTTGTACGCTAATACATAACAAGTAACGGAATTATTAGTAGACTGATGCCATTTAGGGCGGGAACACTTCACCTATGCCATAAACCCATTTATAATCAGCTCGAAAAGCATATTTCTGAGAAACAATCATGCTAATCGTATGTAGAGCTAACACCATGATAGCGAGCTAACTTTTGGGTTTCAGCTTCTCTAACACGGCTTTTGTTCGAGTGCAAGCTCCTGCGACTAAGAGTCCGACGGAAATTTGTTCAAGTCGTAAGGTACCACCGTCGATATTAAACCGTTTTCTCCTGCTTTTTTCCTGCCGTTGGGAGTCCTAGTAATGCGGAATGTAATAATACATTGTGGATGTCGTGTACTCGATCAGCCAATCAAATGATTCGCTTTCCTCTGAGTCAGACGTTGACACCTGCCAGTCACTGCTGTAACTGAGGCGCTTGATGGAAATGTACGTGAACAACCCAGTGAAGATACCGGACAGGGACGGTGAATTTGTGGGACTTTGGATAGATGTGGGAGCCGCAGAAGTGGAACTCAAAGTTGCCGAATAATATGACGAAGCTACGATCAATGTCGACGGTCTGGTGATGGAAGGAGTCGGTGTCGTTGTTTTCGTCACGAAATTTGTATGGTTTGAATCCATTGGTGATGTCGTGTACTCCAATCAAATGATTCGCTTTCCTCTGCTCAAAGCAGAAGTAAGATGAGTCAGACGTTGACGTCAGAATGTCAGTATGCGTCAATCAATCAAAGTGCATACGTCACAAGGCCACTTCATAACTGACGATTTAAATGAAGATCAGCTCGTCTCATGAATATGTAACGTTTGTGGTACACGGTCTCCGCGATTAGTATGTGCGCTTGGTTGGCCTGGTGTTCGCCATGCTGTAACGTACATATTTGAGTAGATGAATGCTACTGTAGCAACAACAACAAGTATCGCAATCATGACTTCGATTGTGATATTCATATCCTAGGCCTACATTCGGTACCATCGGTAGGTTTATATAGACAGGGGTGTCTGCGACCGACGAGATATACACATGTATATGCTCTGTGGCTGGGAAATTCAGGGATTATGGTTCAGAGCAAATACAGATCCTATCAACTGTAGTCAGCTTCAGGAAATCCCTCCCACAGCTATGTTTTCCTGAGCCGCACTCCACTCGGTGAGAATTTGCATTGAAGGAGAATCATGTGCAAAAAAGCTGCGCGTTGCATTTTCGACCATCAAAATCAATCTATCCGACGGTATACAAATTGATACCAAGACGATGCTTCAATAAAGGGAATATGACAATTCGCTCGGTCTATCGGGCAGCATAGAGTCAGAACGATTCCAGCTGAGGCATACGTATACTTGTAATCTCAGTTGTTAAGCAGGTCGGATTAGCAAGAACTTTCATGTACTTTTGAGTGTTCACAGGTCATGAACATAAAGAACAGAAAGCAGAAAACGCTATAAACGAAAGTTATTTGATGTTATAGATGAAATGACAAAGAAACCTCAGTGTTTTTTAAATGTAATTTCGCTTTTGTTGTGTTAAAACGAAATCAATAATAGTGATATTGCCTCGAATTTAATCAAATTCATAATAGACGTTATCTGTCTTAATTTTGGATTCTGTTTTAATTTTTGGATTAAGAATACTAATCAGCGATACGGATTTGATGATATCTTGCCGGCATCATTGGAAACTGTTGACCGCTTCTCTCTTGCAGGAAACTAGCCTATGTTTATGTATACTATGATTGTCTTTTTTAATTTGGTGCTAATACTGTTATATGAAATATGGAATAGGTCCTTGGATTATGGACGCGGATATTCTTTAATGGACGACGGCTGAATTTTGAATGACCGACCGGACTCTTGTAATTGTTACCGAAACACCAGCGGCCCACATTATTAACACCCTTTCTATCCCAATGTAGCCAATTGGCAACTTCGTATTTAAGTATAGATTATTTTAATAAAGTTTGGTTATATCCGAAAGATTTGATGTTAAGTACTACTTTTATATCAACGTGCAGCTACTGACCAAGCTTTTTAGATTAAAATTTTCAGTCAAACCCAAAATGACTGCGCAGCAGCAAGTGATCACATGTGAAAAGTGTCCTGGGATGTTATGATGAGATATGGTTCTACTTTATTTTGTTAACGAAATAGCTCCACATAGTCTTATACTATCTACCAGCTTAACTTTTAACAATATAAAATTTGCCTAATCCGAATACTAATCCTAATTTAAAATGTAAAATAGTGGGGAAAAGTGTGTTGTCATTTGGCAACATTGCTAAGATGTCGAATAATACTGTTATATTCATTCACAGGATAAATTCTATTTAGGGATTATTAACCCTTTCTATCCCAAGTAATGTTTCCTGCTCAGAAATTCTAAGTATTTTAAGATAAAGAGAAAACATCAGGATAAATGTGAAAAAATATTCTTCTTTTTTTCGGCCTGCTGGTCCTTATTATGTAACCAAATGGCAACATTGAGATATTGTGAGTATAGTTAGATCAATTCAAAATTAACAATTTTTAAATGAAACTTAGTGTAACACGTTGTTACCATAGCTAAAACAGTCTGCTTATTACATTTATTAATTGTATAGCTATTGTAGCAACGTGTTATATTCAGTTTCATTTAAAAAGTGTTAATTTTGAATTGATGTATCTACACCACACTATCCCAATGTTGCCATTTGGGTACATAATAAGGACTGTAACCTAGCAGGCCGAAATGAAAAAAGAAGATTTTTTGCACATTTAACCTGATGTTTTCTCTTTATGTTACAAGATTTAGAATTTTTGAGCAGGTATTTCATTACTTCAGATAGAAAGGGATAATTGCTGCACTGGCACGATCCAAATACATGGTACAGTTTGTAGCATGTTATAAAATCGGGTGAATGGTGATAAGGGATATATTAGTCAACCTTAGAACACCAGTGAACTGCGAATGGGCGAGAGAGCAGCTTAATTAGTTCGTGCTTAGCATTCAAAGTTACGATGAAAGTTCTTATGGCAATTCTAGAAAAGTGACTCATTTCCGGGGAAAGGTCATCCAAAAAGATTTGTGCAGCGCAGCGAATCCATCAGTGCAGCATCCGAACATAACGATGTACGAGAAAGCCCTTCAGGTCAATGAATCGCACCATGTGTACTAGGAAATTAACAAGAGTAAATCAATCTATAATCATATGGGCGTTAAGATTTTCAGTTCAGTTTCAGTTAACTTTACCGGTAATGAAATATGTTTTGAAAGCAGCAGTACAGTAGTCGTGTGCATGTTGTAACCATAGTGATAGGCCTTGATTCACAGAGAATATAACTTGGATAGATTAAGATGGTATAATATGTTGATAAATACAGGTAATGAGTTTGTTGGTTTTATTGACATTACATTTCTGATTATCTATAAAATTCTTCAAATGGATTCATACTCCGGCATATTAAAATTATCATTGATAATGCCAATGAAGACAGTACTGGTGACTAGACTGACTAGGGTATCTTCCTCCACCGTTATCCAGAACCTTCATATCGGATCGCCTTGCGAACGATATAGGCTAGTCTCTCCATATGTCATTATGCCGAGTCTGCGGAACGAAGGAATTTACAATATATTAGGGTTGAGCTGTTCAACTATCGTGAGCCTGGGTGCCTCTTACCACTATATAACTTATGTATATGCGTGATCGGATGCTCATTTTGCAATTTATTCAAACATATAATCATGTCAACATGTACATAATAGTACAAGTCCTTGTGTGTTTAATGGTTATAAAACAAATTCTCCGTAATTGATATTGATGAATGACAGAGCAATCTAATCTGATATACGGTAGCTTATTCAGACATACGGCAATTCCTCGTCTTCTGAATGGCGTTACAAAACTGAGGCTGTCCGCGGTGTATATTTGAGTTAAGTTTAAGTATTTGCAGGCTCTCTTTGCAAGAGCTGATGTTGAATTTAGCCTGAGGAAAACGGGATCAAATACACATTACAAATCATGGTCCCGAAGAAGGTCCACACTACATTATTATTTTGCTTGCAGTGTGAGATACGTATCATCAAATTTCAGGAGCTTCGATTCAAGGAGATCGTTATGACGTGGCCAAGATTTTGTTGTGAAAAGTTGACATGCCGAGAGGGAACGCAGAGTGTGTGGATGAGTCTACTGGTAATTCTCGCTAGCTCATTGTGTAGTTTTGAGAACACTAATATCACACAAGCTCTATTGTAGTTGTGAGAACAGTCATACCCCTCTCTCTGTTTTGTAGCATCATTCGAACACATTCCATTCCTGTCCAGTACATGTTATTTTAACTGTATGAATTGTTTCACGAAAATGATTGAAGGCTGGCACATCAAACATTCCATCACTCCATCCAGCTATCACGGTTCTCAAGTTACACTTTATTAGTCCCAACGGCATATTTTTCTGATCACAGAACCTTATATCGTTCGTCTTTCGAAAGAAGAACAAAAGAGTACTTTATCGGAACATGTGCAAACGGAGCGTGTATAATACACCATTAAACCTAACATTTACACCAAATAATTGTATATCTCCTGATTACTAAACGGGAACACGCCCCAGCGTTTCATTTAAAATATGACATAAACGCAGGACAGGTTTGTATATTGTAGCTATGGAGTGAATCGTGGTGGGCAAACATGTGTATCAGTCCTGCCAGCAAGGGTTTCTGATGAAATAAAATACACCAGACATTGATGTTTGATGTGTTCAATTTGCCCGATAATACACACGTAAGTTCCTCGCCGGTGAAAACATTGTGACCAGAGCGGTATGGTACCGTAGCGGTGACGACGTCGTCACCATAGCGGTACCGTAGCGGTACCGGAGCGGACACACAATCATCGACGGACCGCTCTGATACCGCCACGGTACCGTTACGGTGACATAGTCACCCGTATGGTACCATACCGCTCCGGTACACAATGTTTTCACCGGCAGGGAGCTTAGGTGTGAAGGCTAGGATGTTGGCAAATTCATCTTTCTGTTTCTTAAATTCCAATTTTTTGCACCAGTGAATTTGGCAATCATCGGAAGGTGACTCTTTGGTGGAAATGGCTTGTATTTATATTTGCAAAAGACAAAATGCGTTCAAACAGTAACAGCTATACAATTTGAGTCATCATCGGAGTCATTTTCCCTAACCCTATATCTCTCTCGATAAAGATTCACGAGACCCTACTGTCCTGACAGAGTTACATGTTTGTTTAGGTTACACTGCTGTCCTGACAGAGTTACATGTTTGTTTAGGTTTCCCTGCTGTCCCGGCAAAGTTACCTGTTTGTTTAGATTAGTCTGCTGTCCTGAGTTACTGATTTGTCTAGGTTACCCTGCTGTCCTGACAGAGTTACTCGTTTGTTTAGGTTAGCCTGCTGTCCTGACAGAGTTGCATATTTTTGGGGTTACCCTGCTGTCCTGACAGAGTTACATGTTTGTTTAGGTTAACCTGCTGTCCTGACAGAGTTACATATTTTTGGGGTTACCCTGCTGTCCTGACAGAGTTACATGTTTGCTTAGGTTGGCCTGTTGTCCTGACAGTGTTACATGTCTGTTTAGGTTAGCCTGCTGTCCTGGCAGAGTTACACATTTGTTTGGGTTACCCTGCTGTCCTGACAGAGTTACATGTTTGTTTCGGTTAGCTTGCTTCCTGACAGAGTTACATTTCGTTTGGGTTAGCTTGCTGTCCTAGCAGTGTTACATGTTTGTTGGGTTAGCCTGCTGTCCTGACAGAGTTACATGTTTGTTTAGGTTACCTTGCTTTCCTGACAGAGTTGCATGTTTGTTTAGGTTAATTACCCTGCTGTCCTGACAGAGTTACATGTTTGTGTAGGTTAATTACCCTGCTGTCCTGACAGAGTTACATGTTTGTTTAGGTTAATTACCCTGTTGTCCTGACAGAGTTACATGTTTGTTTAGGTTAATTACCCTGCTGTCCTGACAGAGTTACATGTTTGTGTAGGTTAATTACCCTGCTGTCCTGACAGAATTACATGTTTGTTTAGGTTAATTACCCTGCTGTCCTGACAGAGTTACATGTTTGTTTAGGTTAATTACCCTGCTGTCCTGACAGAGTTGCATGTTTGTGTAGGTTAATTACCCTGCTGTCCTGACAGAGTTGCATGTTTGTGTAGGTTAATTACCCTGCTGTCCTGACAGAGTTGCAAGAGAGTGTGGCCGTACGGATCGTACAAACTAACAGATCAACTTAATTATATAAACTAACAGATCAGCTTAATTATATAAACGTTGCCTTATTTTCTTTGCAATTAGCATGTATCTATATTGACGCTTGAGACAAACATAATACTGTATCGCGATTTAGAGGCAAGTTTGATAAAATACACCGGGGTCAATTTGCGAATGACACACGACGTCTAGAATAGGATAAAAATATCTAATCGAGGAGCACAACAGTGAACTGAGTGTTGTATATGCTTCTAAAGATTGATCGCTGACATTCATATTGGCTCCATTACTGAAGGGGTAAGAAAACAATTCAAGAAGTGAGGATGGGGGGGGGGAAATGCTGCCCCCTCGCCATGGTAGGTAACAAAAGCCCATACCTGGTAGGGTTAAAGAACCAGACTATTTGTTATCTTCTGATACCAAAAGCAACTACGAATAATTTTTACTTTTTTGCGCTAATCAACTATATTTTTGTCAGAAGAAAATTATCGATATATTAAATAGCAATTCAAGCAGTCGAACAGTGAATTATTGATACAACCTAATAGAGAATCAATAATTCTATATCAGAGCCCGAAAGAATGCGGCAAAACGAATCGCCTCATTGGGCCGGAATCAATACAGTTCGTTCCGTTTGTACCTCGAGATGGCCAACTATTAACCCTAGCACATGAGTGGGCATAAGTTAGCAAAATCACCTGAAAGACAGAAAAGAAATAAGAAATGAGCAGATTCAAAAGTCGAAGGGGGACTACAACTCGATCTATAATACCGGAAACTCCAGCGTGCGCTATAAAAAAAGAAAAAAAAGTCGCCATATAACCTAACTCAGAAATGATAGTTGCAGTAGTTTTCGTCCTCTTTGTTGACCGCAGAATTACCTGTGTTATACAATTGTTTGAAAATAGTCAGAATGTACCGTTTGCAAATATTCATAGAAGAATTCAAATTTTTTCTGGAAGGTTGTGTACGTACAAGATGGGAAGTAGACTTGCGATAGTAGGTCATGAACCCCTTATATTATTGACTGTACACACTTTGATACCTTGACAAAAATACATTATATAGTATCACCCGCATTTAACACTGTTCCCAAAATTCATCTTTCATTTTGCTCTTCAACCATTAACAACTAAATGGAATACGTCTTCAAATATTCGTACCACTAATGCTGGAGTTCCTCAAGGCTCGGTATTGGTATTATTCCTTATATATATTAATGATATAGCGGACAGAATTACAAGTATCACCCGACTTTTCGCTGATGACTCGTCTCTGCATTGCAAATCTGTGGACATTACCGAAATTGAACTGACTATGAATCATAACATGAAAGTCTTACTCGAATGGTCCAAGCAATGGCTCTTACAGTTTAACGCCCTTAAAACAATTTTACTCTTATTCAGCAATAGAAATTTGCTAAACCAATCTGAAATTTTTTTTGACGGAACTTTACTACAAGTATCAAATTTCCATCGACACCTGGTGTATTCTTCCAAGATGATTGTAAATGGGGAACTCATATCGATCATATTATTGAAACAGCCACTAAGCGAATTGGATTAATGCGAAAACTTAAGCTCAAGCTTAGCAGAAATGCTTTAGCACAGGTCTATCTGAGCTTTGTGAGACCAATCAAGGAATATGCCTCGGTTGTTTGGGATGGCTGTTCATTAACCGATTCAGAAAAATTAGAAAAAATCCAATTATCCACCGGGCGAATCGTCACTGGCCTGCCCAATGTTCGCAAGAAGAGAGGCAATCTATTCCAAAACTGGATGGGAAACATTGAAAGTTAGAAGGGAAAAAATGAAAATGAAAATTATACACAAAATTTATAACGACGAGGCTCCGGAATATGTTTGCAATTTGATCACGCCCTTAGGTGACGCCTCATAACCTGAGAAATAATCTTAACTACTTGATCCCCAGAACCAGACTCAACATCTTTAAAAAGTCTTTCGTCCCTTCAACTATACAACTTTGGAACAATACTGATACTGAAACAAGAAATAGAGCAGAAGGTAGACAACTTAAATCTGTTCCGAAATACTATTCTGTGGGAACTAGAAAACTCAATATAATACAAACACAGATGAGACATAACTGCAGCCAATTAAACTCTGACTTGTCCCGGTTTAATATGGTCGCTAATGCGGGTTGTGATTGTGGAGACCCCTTAGAGGATGCCCAACATTTTTTCTTCCATTGTCACAAATATCAAGAAATTAGGGATGTAATGGTTGATAACCTACCAACTCCAATTTCTACCCGGGACCTCCTTTGGGGGAACGATTCATTTTCGCCTGAAATCAATGTTAAAATTTTCCAAGCCGTTCAAAAATTCATAGGAGATAGTGGATGCTTTGACTAAGTTGATCACGGATACTGGGGTCCATCACATGCTCGAGCGTGTATGGTTATTCTACGGCATACCACCCCCATCACCCCTTTCATCTCCATTTTTACCTGCGGCACGCAGGTCTACGGGAGGCTCGCGTTGTTGTTGTTGTTGTTCTTCTTCTTGTGACTTTTTGAAATGCGCATGCGCTAAGAGAGTGTGATCTGTGCCACACTTTTCTTTTCAACCTCCGATCTCACATGACAACACTGTCTTCAAGCGCGTTTGAATTCATTTGCAACTATATTCGGTGGAATGAATTATTGCTTCGTTGATTTCCGTTCAGACTTCAATTCTCTTACGTCAGTCGCTTAAAAGCTGTCGGTCGTCACATCAGTCATTGTCTTCAGATATTACCATTTTCATTGAACAGTATGCACATGTATATACAATTTAAGATCCTTAGATTTCTTATATACCAAAGAAGATGAGCCGCAACCTTGTCGGTGGTTCAGCTAATTTGCATACAGTCACAGGCGACTGTCTTAGAAAGTAGAAAAATAAGTTCACTACTTCTAGTAATCATTTTATCTACCCAATCTAGATAAAACACAAATTGGCGAAGAAGCATAACAAGTAACGCATTATCATTATGATTAACATTGAATAATACTTGGTATCAAATTATAGATCATGCATCATAAAAACAAACGCAACAATTACGTTTCAGAAGTAAGCGGAACAACTCAGCATCTTTCACCGAATAAAGATGTTTAACTTTACCCTCAAGCAATTCGCATATATGGAAATATGTTTTGAAAGGAAGAATAACTTAACCCTCTGTGGGAATCGAAACAATGACCCTCCAATCCCTGGACTTGCACTTAATGTCTTAGCTATACCGACTCATTGATAATACTCAAAACTGTCTTTATGCGCAAACGGTTTTATAATACATAAATGACTATGTAGTATTGAATGAGTCCGACAACCCTATGCGCGAACAGTACATCATAGTTGTGCAGTTATATTGTGTACTTTCGGTTACAAGCATGAAATTTGGCACATAGCTATTTCGAATGATCCTCTTTCGGAACACAGTCCCTCTATCCTCATTCTCGCAAGCCAGGGCCTTGCTTCGCTGGTATTGATGTTCTCGTCCTCTTCCGCACTCATAATCCCTTTAGAATTGCATTCATCACTTCCGTAAAATCAATACTTATATGTATCAGCAGACAATGGGCAGAAACATGTTGCATTTGACATCATTCTCTCAAGTCAGAGCCCATTTCTGCTACAACTTACTGGTTCTACACTTCACAATTTACGTTACTTTGTCAATCAGTTTTACGAATGAAATTACGTCATATATTAGCAGATACTGACCATAAAAGCGATCTATTTGACCTCGTTGTCAAAAGCTAGGACCTTGATTTCCTTGAGAGTTTTTAAAATTTATTTTGATACTTAGATACCTTTCATATTGACTTCATTTTCATTTTCGCGAATGCAATAATTTGATGTACCAAAAGATAATAACGAGAATTCGACATGATTCTCTTATACACACAGACCTTGTTTAGTGAACTAACCCTGAAATTTACCTTCCGAATGACTTAATGACAAACATATTCGCGAATTGATTATAGGGAGATATCCATAGATACTGACAAGAAATGTTTCTTATTTGCAGAATTTGATTTAAAAAAAAAAAATTAATAAAATGATCAACCTTCGAAAAGGCTTGACCAAACATGTCGGATGAGGTGATATCTCCTAAGGATGAAATAGGGAATCATTTGTATAGAAGGAATCTTTTGCATGGAAAAGAGTGTCAATGTACCGTATTTAGTTTGCAGATGATAACGCACATAAATGCAGAAACTTAATTTATTATTCTAATCGAATATCAAGACTGTCACAGGCCTCAATTTGAATCGTGAAAAATGTCATTATGCCTCTTGAACAGTTCGATAAAGCCTTCAACCCCATTCCCTAGTTCCACAGATCAAAAATAATAATCAGATCCTGATAATAAATTCATTGAAAATTAACTTTGACGGAAATATAAATTTTTCATTTTGCTCGGCAAAGTAAGCGAGAAGGGAGACTGAAGAGCGTAGATGTTCGCGCTATGACTAAAACCTTGAAATTTGTTTGGATTTCCAAATATTTGAAAGCCTTTTTGATTTGCAAAAATCAACGGCTGAACGGAATGTTTTGAAACTTGGAATTCACGATACTTGTACCAAGACATTGCCAAAGCGATTATTGTGACTTCGTCTGTCAATTCAGTATAGACGGCACGGACCAGTCAACATCGTCGGATTTTGAACGAGGAAAGCGAATATATATATATTGTGTCAAATCTATTAGTCAATTCCTACAATTGTGGGTTAGAAGTTGAAAATTGCTTCCCTTGGCATGAAAACACTTGCAGATGCAACCTGTAACCATTTCGGTCATCTATACGGAGTAAGACTGACCCTGGGATCGTGTGTATCCATTTCAGACTACTTTCGGCAACCGCTGGAGGGAATTTTCATATATCAATACGACGTGACTTCGTCAGCCAATCAGCTAAAGTCTACCGACGTAACCCCAACGTAACCCGCCATATTCGAGTCATGTGATGATCTACTTCTTCGAAATTACAGACCTACCACACCTCTTGGATGATACGAAAGTTATTCATACCTATATATTTTGTAAGCCCAGGCAATATCTGTTTCCGGGGTATGTATGAAAACCTGTAATTTATCAGAGTTTTCGAGTCTGTTCTCCGCCGGATGAAGGCCGAACAGAATCCGGTAAAACACCGGATATCGCTCCGTTTATTTCCGTTCAGACTTCATTTCTCTTACGTCAAGACACAGGAAACTTCAGTCGCTTAAAAGCTGACGATCGACACATCAGTCATTGTCTTCAGATATCACCATTTTCACTGAACAGTAGGTACATGTATATACGCTTTAAGATCCTTGAATTGCTTATATACCAAGGAAGAAGAGTCGCAACCTTGTCAGTGGTTCAGCTAATTTGCATACAGTCATAGGGGACTGTTTTAGAAAGTAGAAAAATAAGTTCACTACTTCTAGTAATCATTTTATCTACCCAATCTAGATAATTCACAAATTGGTGAAGAACTAGACAAGTAACGCATTGTCATTATGATTAACATTGAATAATACTTGGTATCATGCATCATAAAAACAAACGCAATAATTACGTTTACTTTCGCCGAATAAAGATGTTTAACTTATAGAAATGACGATTTGGTATGATGTTTAACTTTAGCCCCCAAGCAATTCGCATATATGGAAATATGTTTTGAAAGGAATAATAATTTAACCCTCTGTGGGAATCGAAACAATGACCCTCCAATCTCTGGATTTGCATACTCGAAACTGCATGACTTTATGCGCAACTGGTTTTATAATACAGAAACGACTATTTACTATTTCATGAGTTAGACAACCCTGTGCTCGAACAATACATCATAGTTGTGCAGTTATATTGTGCACTTTCGGTTATAAACATGAAATTTGGCACATAGCTATTTCGGATGATCCTCTTTCGGAACACAGCCTCTCTATCTTCATTCTTGCAAGTCAGGGCCTTGCTTCGCTGGTATTGATGTTACCGCCCTCTTCGGCACTCAGAATCCCTTTAGATTAGCATTAATCATTCCCGTAAGTTCACTACTTATGTGTATCAGCAGACAATGGGCAGAAACATATTGCATTTGACATCATTCTCTCAAGCCAGAGCCCATTTCTGCTAGAATTTACTGGTTCTACACTTCATAATTTACGTTACTTTGTCAATCAGTTCTACGAATGGAATTGCGTCATATATTAGCAGATACTGACCATATAACCGATCCGTTTGACCTCGCTCTCAAAAGCTAGGGCCTTGATTTCTGGATGGATTTTTGAGTTTGATTTCGATACTTAGATACCTTCCATATTGACTTTAAAATGGCAGTCATTTTCGTGAATGCAATAATTTGATGTATCAAAAGATAATAACGAGAATTCGACATCATTCTCTTACACACATACTTTGTTTAGTGAACTAGCCCTGAAATATTGCACTTAAGTCACCTTCGGCATGAATTAGTGACGAACATATTCGCGAATTGAGTATAGAGAGATATCCATAGATACCGACTAGAAATGTTTCTTATTTGTAGAATTTGATTTTTTTTTAAGAAATTAATAAAATTAGCAACCTTCGAAAAGGCTTGGCCGAACGTGTCAGATGAGACGATATTTTCTAAGAATGAAATAGTTAATCTTTTAAATAGAAGGAACAAACCATGTCTTGCTGCGTTGAAAAGAATATCAAAGTGCAGATGATAACACACGCAAATGCAGAAACTTACTTAATTCTTCTAATCGAATCTCAAAACTGTTACAGGCCTCAATTTGAACAGTGAAAGGTGTCATTATTCCTTTCGGACAGTTCGATAAAACCTTGCGCCCCATTCCATAGCTTTACAGATCAAGGTGATACTAAATTCATTAAAAATTAACTTCAAAGGAAATATAAATTTTCCATTTTGCTCAGCAAAGTAAGCGAGAAGGGAGACTGAAGAGTGTAGATATTCGCGCTATGACTAAATCCTTGAAATTTGTTTGGATTTCCAAATATTTGAAAGCCTTTTTGATTTGCAAAATTCAACGGTTGAATCGAATATTTTGAAACTTAGCATACACGATACTTGTACCAATACATTGCCAAAGCGATTTGTGACTTCGTATAGACGGCACGGACCAGTCAAAATCGTCGGATTTTGAACGGGGAAAGTGAATATATATATACATGGTATCAGACCTATTGCGCAATTCCTACAATTGTGGGTTAGAAGCTGAAAATTGCTTCCCTTGCCATGAAAACACTGGCAGATGGCGCTTTTTTTTCTACAACTACCACTACATCCGCTGATGTCTTTCACTCCATTATTGCCACTGCCGCAGGTTTTGACTACAATGTAGTCATTTCTCACTTGTTCTTCTGCCAGAAACATCATTTGCAGTGTAACATGTACCGGTAAACCCTTACAAGTCTAATATTATTTATCTATTTGTATACTATTTTATACATAAACTGTCCAGCTGCCTAATTATTGCTATGTAGGGAGAGTGGTTCATAAGTTGCAATAACTTGTCCACAATCCCATTGCCAATTAAGGACAATAAAATAAGTTTAAAACAAAACAACTAAATGGTGAAATAAAATGCATATGAATTAAAAATAAAGCAACGACTAGGCGGTCTGGGAAATCCTAACATGGCCCATCAGACATCAGACACGCGGCGATCTAATAGCTCATCAGACACGCGGCTATCTAATAGCTCATCAGACACATGGCCATCAAAAAGCTCATCAGACACGCGGAGATCTAACAGCTCACCACACACGCAGCGATATAATAGTGCATCAGATATGCGGTTATATGGCGATCTGTGCAACTTTATGGCACCGTTGCCACCGCCCATAGCGCCTCCAGTCCTCGCTGTCTTTATAATTATTGATTCAACGACAGCCGTTTGGACCCCGACAATACTTAGCGTCAAATGTTCTTGTTTTGTCGTTAACCTAGAAGGAGACTCAACTTGTCTTGAATTGACTGACCGATACTGCATCCTGAGATGCGGCCAATTGTATAATGACGGATTGTATAATTGCTACAATCTGCCGGCAGCAAAGTGTTGTAATCGTACATCTCCGAACTAGACATTTTGAAATATATATGATGTGTTGTCCGGAATGAAGAATCTGGCGCTGAAGTGAAAAAGAACATTGATGAGTCCTGACATTGCCACAAGGTACATCAATAAATAATGAACCACTCCGGATTGATTTGGCAGTGGTGTGGCTCACCTGTTATATGTAAAAGACAAACGTTGTTACATGTTGCTAACCGTCTACAGGGTTTACATACTACAGTCCTACATGTACTCGAAGGCTTTTTACTAAATGTAGAATTGATGAGATTAAGATTGTCAGAAGCGTGAAAATTTGTCCAATATTTCCCCGTTAATGCCCCTACTTTCGATCTGAGCCTCCTGCTGCAGAGATTACCGTCGCTCTTCGCTACTCCACGATATTACTCGCTCCATATATATGCGACATAGATTTATGCTTAAACAATAGACGGTTTTTGATCAACTTCTTTCGTATGCATATTCTCGAACCTTCACTATTCTGTCATACTCAAAGACCGTCTTACTTTAATTATTTCCACTAGAACATGAATATACTTGAAAAATAATAATGATGAATAGCACGTGCAAGTGGTAAATAAATAGCATGAAGCGTATACCGATACCATATTGCCCTCAAAGTGCTTTTACTTCTCTCAGTGTTCCTTCTTCCTTTTGTTATGATTATTTGCCTTTTTTGTCTTTTCTCGTCTTTTGTTATGATTTTTTTGGTCTTTTCTTGTCTTTTATTATGATTTTTTACTCTTTTTGTCCATTTCTACTGAAATAAACCATAGTGAGAGAGGGCCGACGTGCGGAATGTCCTATAAAACAAAGCTTCCACTGGAAATGTATTCTGACTATTGTGTACTTGCATGTAGGTGTTGCCTGAAAATATTATCTTTCTTAGAATTCTGCGGTCTTGGCCGTCAACGATGACTCAATGAAATGTCACATATACGTCACATTGATTCTCAGCATGGACATGATTTGCCGACAATGATTGCTGGGAGATTACTGAACGTGTTCGTTTACATAAAGAACACATATTTGATGATAGGAACAATATGTCTTGCTAGCAGCATTGCCATTTGTTCCGAGATTCTTTATTACAAGAAACTCACAATATGCTTACGTTGACCTGGCTTGGAGATGAATGAGTAAGACGTAATTTTAATTATGGACGGCTAGCCGTTGAGTGTCACATTTTTTACCTAAACACAATTACATAGAACTGAAAGTATCTGCCTTGAGCACAATTCAGGTGAATATCCGCCATGCTGTAGCGAAACTTGGTAAAAGGAAGCCATTTATCGACCGATTGATAACATTTCGAATATCGAGCCATCAACAATCCTTCCATTTCGCAGCGGTCGTGTGTTACATCTCCTGCACGATATTAACAATTTATATCTTTAGCCGTTGAGATAACACGGTTGTCATACAGTTGGATAATTGATTGATCGATGGATGAGAATTTTCCGATTGTCATCTGAAAGCCACAAAGCTGTGTCCAGGGACGGCGGAACAGGGGGAGGGGTGCGGGGGAATGCCCTCCCCCTCCAAATATTTTCAGCAAAAAAACGCATATGACACAAAACAAACAAAAACAGGACAGAGAAAGAAAAAAAAATCGATAGAGTAAAGTGAAAAAACATATATATCTGTATTTATGACAGATTTTGCTTTCCAATAAGCATGAGAAAAACAAGAAATAATTTGAGCATTCATGTGGTGAACTTCGTTCGCGTCCCTAACAAGAAAGAAAAAATCTGTGTACATTGTTGCAGAATCTTTAAAACAGGGCTCCAAGCACCAAGCGCTTCCAGTAAAAGTTTCTCAAATTTGGCGATACATATCGCATGATGATAGCAAAATACGAGCCTAGCGTGCAAGATTTATGGCATTACGTTTTGTAACTTGTGTTTAATTTCGCTTAACTGGGGGCTAGGGGCCGTATTAACCCATATATTTTAAGATGCTCATGGTCTTCATATGAACAGACGTAATCAAAGCGTGACAAATAATCATATTCTAGATAAAGACTTAAGAATATTGATCCGATACGGATTCTTCTCTCTTGCATTTGTATGTATACTATGATTTTTTCTTCTTGAATTTAGTGATAATGCTACCAGTGATGTTATTAACCACAAACGCATGTCAAATTTCAGATACGATCCCCATGGTTCCTCCATGGTTTTCAATGCAACAGTCTCCATGTTTTCGATTGGATACTCTCCATGATGTCTCCATGGTATTTATGGTGTTCGATTGAACACTTTTCATGATTTTCGATTGAACCACCATAAGCAAATAGTGACTATTATAAAGTAAAATTTAGAATACTGTTATTATGAAGATGTTGA
Source organism: Hanleya hanleyi (assembly GCA_036873755.1). Lineage (NCBI taxonomy): Eukaryota > Metazoa > Mollusca > Polyplacophora > Lepidopleurida > Hanleyidae > Hanleya > Hanleya hanleyi. The sequence continues at coordinate 67,175 of JAVTVY010017676.1, forward strand.
TTTGTAAGACATCTGTTGTTAGTTATTTCGCATTCATATCATATTCCAGAAGCTTCATGAAACTTTCGAGAGTTATGAAGAACAACGACAAGGCGCAGGGGCGGCAAAAGATAGGCAACTACAGGAGGAAAGGGATCAAAGTTAGTGTTACTTTACTATTGCAGTATATTGATGATTTTAAGGGATAAAAACTTTAGGGATTTTTAGGGATAAAAACTTTTTAAACCCAAAAACGATGTACTGTTGAAACCAGA